>JBBPBX010030745.1:0-26884 GCA_038048925.1 Garcialebias charrua
TAGCGGTCCGAGCTAACTAGCTCGGACTGCTAGCGTGCGGAGCCAGGCTAGCAGTCCAGTGTTAAAAACAGACAGACACATGCATGTGGCCATGGTAAGACACTTAATCAAATATTCTCATTCATCTCTGTCTTCTTTGCAGAACAGAATGAGGCATGGTGATCTTAAACTGTTCTTCTGCTTCATGTGTAGGCAGATGAGGCCTACCACATCGAGCCTTCTTACCAACAGAGTTGCCTCTCCATGGAGAAAGTTTTAGAAGTGGCCAGGAGGTCAGGGTCCCATGTGAGGGACACGACACTCAGGCCACTTTTTCTCCTTAAAGTCATAAAGAACATCTTTAAAAAAATAATAATTTCCACCTTTCTCTTCATTAAACGTTACACGTTTGTGTTTACAGGCAGTCCATCCTGGTTATGGCTTCCTGTCAGAAAACAGAGTTTGCAGAAGCTTGTAAACAGGAAGGAATCATCTTCATCGGACCGCCTTCTTCAGCCATCCGAGACATGGGCATCAAGAGGTGACCCACCTTCCTGAAACACATATTTTTGAGTTTTTCTGATGAGGACTGAGCGTCTTTGCAACTGTAGACATTTTTTTCCAAAAGTTATAATGCAAGTTTTTTTTTTCTTGTCTCAGCACATCCAAACACATCATGTCAGCTGCTGGGGTGCCAATCATAGGTGGTTACCATGGAGAGGACCAAACCAACGAGAGGCTGCAGGCAGAGGCTGCAAAGATTGGTTATCCTGTGATGATCAAGGCAGTCCGTGGAGGAGGAGGGAAGGTGAAAGGACGCAGAGAAGAACTGAAATAACTTTGATAGCATAACTTCCACGAGCTTGATTTGAACCTTGCGTGTTTTAGGGAATGCGTATCGCCCGGTCAGACTCGGACTTAATCGAACAGCTGGAGTCAGCGAGACGTGAAGCCAGGAAGTCCTTCAATGATGACGTCATGCTTATTGAGAAGTTCGTAGAGGATCCCAGGTACGCTCAGAGGACTGTTTGATTTGGTCTTTGAAGAACTAGCAAGTTTTCAAATGTCTCGCTGTGTGTTGTTGGCAGACATGTAGAGGTTCAAGTGTTTGGAGACATGCACGGTAACGCCGTCTATCTGTTTGAGAGGGACTGCAGCGTCCAGCGGAGACATCAGAAGATCATAGAGGAAGCTCCAGGGGTGAGTGGAGTTCACAGCTGTTTACATTTAAAACAGATGTCCGTTTGACACGGTTTAACCAAAACAGAGGGTTTATATTCAGCATCTTTGTCACATGAGACATTTTAAATTCAAAGATCCGGACTTGAAGTTGAGGTACTTTTTGTGAAGTAATCCTTCCATCGTTGTGTAATTGTGACATTATTTTCTTCTTAATATTTGTTTTTAGTCCCGTGAATTATTTGAGTAAAAACATGATTTATTTATTTATTTTAATTTATTCATTTTAAATTAAAACACAAAACAATTTCACATATTGTATGAAAACAAAACATAAAATGAAAGGTAGCAGAAAGAAGAAGAATCTTATTATACCTGCCCCTTTTTTAAAACAATCAATTGAAAAATCAATTCAAACAATAATCATCTATAAATAACAGAACAAAATGAATAACTCATCCCAATTTTCAATTTCTAGTACATTTCACATTTAACTAATTTATGTGTTTTTTCAACAATTTAGTTTTGATCATTCTCTTAAACATAAACATTGAATTAGCTTTTTTTTTTTTTACATCATTTTCCAAACCATTCCACAATCCAATTCCCTGTATTGAAGTAGATCGTCCCTTTAATCTGGTTTTGTACTGTGGTTTTACAAAAATCTCTGTTCCCTTAAGATTGTAGCAACTTTGGGATTTAACTGCAGGCAGCTTTTTGTGGTCAGTGAGGCTTCAAAAGCGTGAGGGATCTTAAGAAGCATTTTGTTTTGAAGCTTTTTTCATGAATCACAACAGGTTACCAGCACCTTCTTCACCTGAGGTTTAAATTATGTGGATATGTTTTATAGACACTTGTGAACATGTTTATCCTTTACCTTCCTCCATATTTCCACCTGGACTTTCTCAGCCTGGGATAAGCCCTGAGGTTCGGAGGAAACTTGGAGAGGCAGCTGTCAGAGCAGCTAAAGCCGTGAGCTACGTTGGAGCAGGTGAAGACACGCAAAGCTAAACTCCTCCCACCACAGCGACTTATTACACACACCCACTACAAATGTTGTGATCCATTCCTGCAGGTACTGTGGAGTTTATAATGGACGCTCAGCACAACTTCTACTTCATGGAGATGAACACGAGGCTGCAGGTGGAGCATCCCGTCACCGAGATGATCACTGGAACCGACCTGGTGGAGTGGCAGCTCAGGGTGAGACGGAGAGCTGAAAACTCTCTGGAAACCATAACTTATACTAAAAGTTTAGTTTATTTTGTAATAAAAATCTCTTCCAGGTGGCAGCAGGGGAGCCCCTGCCCCTCCTCCAGGACGACATAACCCTGAGGGGCCACTCGTTTGAGGCTCGTATCTACGCTGAGGACCCAAACAACGACTTCCTTCCGGGAGCGGGGCCTCTGCTGCATCTGTCCACGCCTTCAGCAGACCAACACACACGCATAGAGACCGGGGTCAGAGAAGGTACGTGTACCCCCATTTGAGAAACAGTGCCTAACAGAGCAGACAAAAACATTAAACTCCAGCTCTTTTTTTTTCAACCACCTCATTTAGCAGACAACAGTCCAGTGTTAGTGTTAATGTTTTTGTCTGCTCTGTTAGGCCACTAAGCCTAAAATGTCTCAGAAATATGTTTAACATTAAACGATAAAACTTAATTATCCCCTATACTGCCTACTCCTCCACAAACGACAAATGCTCATTTTGGTATGTATTTGTGTGAGACCCGTTTTGTCTTTGAGTATCAAATATTTTTAAGTTTAGTATTCCACTGTTTCTCAAATGGGGGTACACGTACCCCTTGGGGTACTTGGAAACCTTGTGTAAAGTAATTTACATTTTTGACATATTAACACTTATGTTTAAACCCTCTAAAATGCAGAAAGAACCCCGATGGACATCCCCTCAAGCACTCAATCTCAAATCTTGGGATGCAATGGTAGCAGGAGTCCCTCTGAGTCTCTTTCTAATGATCAAAGGTATTTAATTTAAATATGATCAAAATTAGAGATGTAACAATTCATCTAACTCACGATGCGATGTGTACCAATTTTGCTGTTGCATGCTTTAAACAGATCAGTCAGACCTGGCCAAGACAGGCAGTCCCTTTCTCAGAGGCGGCGTTGGAGGTCGAGGTCTTCCTCTCGTGGACAAAGGTAAATTGTGGTCAAAAGTATAATATTGACAGTATAAATGCAGCACGTTGCTTAGTCTGAACAACTTTTACTGACTTCAGCAAATGTCACATGTTCATTTTTCTTTTTTTTCCCCCCAGTTAAGCTAAAAATTGTGGTGCAAAATTATCATTCCCACTGCTTAAAATTATACCACCATTTACAATAGCTGCTGTAGAAATGTTCTTCTTTTGTGTTTATTTTTTAAACAGATCAGTCAGCCTTGGCCAAGACAGGCAGTCCCTTTCCTGGGTATGAGACGCGTCCTGGCTACAGGTTCACCAAAGACACCCTGGGGGTCCTCGAGCAAGTGTACCCAGGCTGAGTGCCCACATCCTGGCTACAGGTTCACCAAAGACACCCTGGGGGTCCTCGAGCAAGTGTACCCAGGCTGAGTGCCCACATCCTGGCTACAGGTTCACCAAAGACACCCTGGGGGTCCAGTAGCAGCTGTACCCAGGCTGAGTGCCCACATCTTCTTTATCTTTTTGATTTTACAGGAAATCTGTATATAAATATTTAAAATTGATTTAAGTGCTTTAAAAGCAGAAATGGACAAGAATTCCTTTCAGTGTTGCCCAATGTTTGGGCCATTTTTTTATTATTATTGTCTAAGACAATAAAGCAGTTTTCTAAATTTCTGGTCTCGGTTGGATTCTTCCTAGCTGACTGTGTTGTAAACATGTAATGTAGATTAAATTATTTTTCAGACATTTTTGTGATTGCTATGTTCATAGTGAAAATAGACAAGTCCAATTAGGGTGGCACTGTTATATGATGAGATCACATCAGCACCTCAATACTTGAAACAGTGATCAAAATGTATTTTTGTGTCAAACTGTTAAAATGCAGGACTTAATATGTTGAGAAATCTGACGTGGAAATGGCGTTGCTACCTCAACGTTGATTAGATTTGCAAAATCTAAACTAAAATCAATATTGAATAAACATTGGCAAATTCACCTATGTTGAGAAATCTGACGTAGAAATGATGTTGCTACTTCAACGTTGATTAGATTTGCAAAATCAACACAAAATTCAACGGTTATCCAACACGACCGTCTGATGTTGATTCAACGGTGACTAGACGTCAAAATGCCAGCTGGGTACTCTGCCCTCCCTCCCACTTGTACGGCCTTAACACAAAAAAACTTTCATACATTACCACACAACACAAATATTTTAACACTGGACTCTGTGTCATCAAAACGGGTTATTCACTCAACTCACGGTCATGTGTTCATTCAGTTTGCACTACTTCTTATATTTGCACTACACTATCTGCTGATAGTATACTATATATTGGGGATGACTCTGCTAATCAAGAAGACAAAGAGAGCAAGGAAGGATTAAGAAGGTAGAAGTTGAATACTGTATGGCACAGAGGGCTGGTAGGGTGCCTGGGGGAGCAGCTGGGAGTTTAAGGCCTTGCTCAAGAGCCCAGAGAGTTATAAATTAGGGTATGCTATAAATACATTAAATTGAAATGTTCTTTGTTTATTATGATCTCCTGTGAAGTTGTATATCCAGATTACTCTTCTTGTGCTCACGCCTCCTGAGTCTGTAATGTGAAAAATAACCATTCTGTTAGTGACTGAGCGAACAAGGCTGTCAATAAACAGTCAGCACCAAAATTGCTGGTCCTATTTAAATGTTTTAGAGAAGCAAATTAACTAGACAACTTTGGACCTCAGAAAACACAGTGGATCAACACCAGCAGATGACATGGCACCCCAAACCATCACTGACTGTGGAAACTTGACACTGGACCTCAATCAAAATGGACTCTGTGCCTCTCCTCTCTTCTTCCAGACTTTGGGACCTTGATTTCCAAAGGAAATGCAACATTTACTTTCATCAGAGAACATAACTTTGGACAACCCAGCAGCAGTCCCAGGCAAGACGCTTCTAACGGTGTCTCTTGTTCAAGAGTGGCTTGACACAAGGAATGCAACAGCTGAAACCCATGTCTTGCATATGTCTGTGTGTGGTGGTTCTTGAAGCACTGACTCCAGCTGCAGTTCACTCTTTGTGAATCTCCCCCACATTTTGGATTGAGTTTTGTTTCACCGTCTTCTCCACGGTGCAGTTATTCCTATTGCTTGTACACTTTTTTCTACCACATCTTTTCCTTTCCTTCACCTCTGTTAATGTGCTTGGACACAGAGCTCTGTGAACAACCAGTCTCGTTAGAAATTACCTTTTGTGTCTTGCCCTCCTTGTATAAGGTGTCCATGGTCGTCTTTTGGACAACTGTCAAGTCTGCAGTCTTCCCCATGACTGTGTAGCCTACAGAACTAGACTGAGAGACCATTTAAAGGGATTGTGACATGATGTTGGAAATTTGCATATTTGTCACAACATATATATCTTATATCATTCAGCTCTGTTCGTTTTTGCTAAATAAATTATAAATATAAAATTTAATTCCAAGTTATGGTAGTTTTTTCTCTGGGACACGCCCCTAAAAATCTGCGCACTTCCGCAAAACGTCATTGTGACGTACCCGTGGGGAGCCATTGCTCTAACGCGCATGTAAATATATGTAAATATCAATGGCGGAGCATGTCGAGTGCAGCATTTCTAGTGTTGATCTAAGCGATTTGTCTTAAGTTTTGGAAGGTGAAGTTACTTCTGGTGATGAACAAGAGCCAGCAGGTTTTAATTTAGGTATTCAACCGTATTTATATGAACCTTACCGTTCAGGAAGTGAGTTTGAACCGAGACTGCAGAGGAGGACAGACAGCTGCTGCAGAGAGGGAGGATTTTAGGCAGGAAAAGTCATGGAACCCGATCTATCTCGTTTACAGAGCACTGATTGGTAATTTTTTAATTAATGTATCTAATAATTATTCAACATAAATTATAGTTTAAAATATGAGTATCTTTGAAGTATCTGTACTTTTTTAACGTTTATTTTAACGTGAAAAACATTCTTATTTCCACAGATGTAATGTGCATGTGTAACAACAGGACTTGGCACCTACACACAGTGCCAAAGCTAACAGTATCTGGTTTAAGGACCACAGTATCCCGTAGAAAATCTATGTGGTATTGTGAAGAGGAAGATGTGATACACCCGATTCAACTATTCAGAAGAGCTGAAGGCCACTATCAGAGCAACCTGGTCTCTCATTACACCTGAGCAGTGCCAGTGCCACAGACTGACTGACTCATGCCACGCTGCATTGCTGCAGTAATCCAGACAAAAGGAGCAACAACTAAGTACTGAGTGCTGTATATGCTCGTACTTTTCATTTTCATACTTTTCAATTGGCCAACATTTCTAAAAATCATTTTTTTAATTGGTCTTAAGTAATATTCTAATTTTCTGAGATACTGAATTTGGGGTTTTCATTCGTTATCATTTATAATCATCAACATTAAAATAAATAAAAATTTGAAATATATCAGTCTCTGTGGAATGAATGCATATAATATACAAGTTTCACTTTTTGAATGGAATTACTGAAATAAATCAACCTTTTCATTATATTCTAATTTTATGACCAGCACCTGTAGAAAAGCTCAGAAAAACTCAGACATAATGACCCAAATTTATAAAAGCATTTTCAAGTCCCGTTCAGTCATTTACTGTTGTACAGTACCTTTTTCTTCCTGAGTTCCATCATGTTGTTTTCTAAGTGACTGCTTTGATTCTGTGGCATGTTGGTGTCTAATCAGAAGCCTTTGTGACCTGCAATAAGAGGTGTTGAAGTTGAAATGACAGAGATGAATTACTTCCTTGTGCTTTGACCTCCTCTTTCCTTCCATCGTTTTATTTTTAGCCCACTTTTACATATTTATTTATTTTTAAATTTCTAAGGTTCTAAGGGAGTTCGATTGTGGAATGCTCTGGAGAGTGATGTTAAAAATGCAAAATCAATGTATACATTTAAGAAAAAGGTCAAAAAGGACTTGCTCAAAAACTATATATGATGTAACTTAGTGTGTTTGTGTATTACACTTATGTTGACTGATGATGTAGCTTAGTGTGTTTGTGTATTACAGTTAGAAAAATTAAGTAGAGTTATTCATTTTGTGATGTAGTTTGTGTATTACAGTTAGAAAAATTAAGTAGAATTATTCATTTTGTGATGTAGTTTGTGTATTACAGTTAGAAAAATTAAATAGAATTATTCATTTTGTGATGTAGTTTGTGTATTACAGTTAGAAAAATTAAGTAGAATTATTCATTTTCTGATGTAGTTTGTGTATTACAGTTAGAATGATGTAGTTTGTGTATTACAGTTAGAAAAATTAAGTAGAATTATTCATTTTGTGATGTAGTTTGTGTATTACAGTTAGATAAATTAAGTAGAATTATTCATTTTGTGATGTAGTTTGTGTATTACAGTTAGTAAAATTAAGTAGAACTATTCATTTTGTGATGTAGTTTGTATATTACAGTTAGAAAAATTAAGTAGAATTATTCATTTTGTGATGTAGTTTGAAGGTTATCATTGGTTGAACAAACTGTGAAATAAGGGGCAGATATAATAAGATTTCATCTTCTTTCTGCTCCCTTCATTTTATCCTACTTGTATTCTTGTATCTGATGAAACTGTCTTGTATTGTTCTTTTAAAATGAATGAATAAACATCAAATCAAATTGTGGAATTTTTTTGGTCCATTGCCAGCTTCCTGATTCTTTCTCACAAGCTCAGCAGAGAAAATGTTCATTTGTGAGGAATGGAAGAAACGACAAAGAGTCCACAAAATTCAATCAGAACAAACTGTTTTCATCTTGGTTTTGTTTTTATCTACCTGCTGTCGAAGAGCCTGTGTAATACATTTCATATCTGTTGTTTTTGTTGTCGTTGTTTTCAATTTACTCTCAGCTGCTGTCGCACCTCAAGATCTGCATCCTCCTGAACCCAACCTGAGCTTGTTCTGTCTGGAGAAAATAAAAGTTAGTGAAACAGCCAGAGACAATTCTTCCCAGATAAATGTTGGATTTGATGGCCAGAACCACTTACTATAAGTGATGTACTGTAAATTTTACCATGATGGATTTAAATCAAAATAAGATGAGAGTTGGGGGAAGGGGTTGTTGTTTCATGCTGAGTTTTTGTTCTGTGAGATATTTCAAGTTTCCAGGACAGAAGTGCATTCAGGCTGAACAGCTGAAGTGCATTCTTTCAATAAAACATTTCCTCTGCTCTTGTTTTCCTCCATTAAATAACATCAAGAAGAAAAAGCACAGACTCCCAGAGTCTGACAGAAGTCATTAATGCTGCAAGGTTGGGTGTGTCCTTGGCTGTTTTTTGTTGTTGTTGTTCGTTTTGTTTTCTTTTAGGAGTCCGACACCATAGGGTTTTTTTGTGACCCACTCTCACTACAGGGTAGCACCGAACTGTGGAGGAGAAGCTTGCAGCTTCAAAGCTGATCCTGTTGGAGCCTGAAAATAGAGGCGAGCTGTATGTGAGTGGAAGAGAGGGAGGAAAGTGCATGACCATATGCTCTTCCTTCTGGATGGGAAACAAGATGATCTAATTAAATCGAGTGCCGAGTTCTACACGAGTGGGACTAAACTTATCCTACTGAGACATGATTCAGAGTCAACATTGCTTATTTCTCACCAAAATGTTTCAATGCCAAAAATGCTTTAATCCTCGCAATTCAGCTGTTCATCCACCTACACTCAGAGTAGAACAATCTGTTTTATTTTTAATCTAATTTTATATTTTGTCAGTTTTAATGCTTGAAAAACATCTGAGCTTTTTTAACTCGGAGAATATTATCTTCTGTGAAACGGAGAGAAAGGAAATCCCAGATGTTTTCATCTCTGATGACAAAAAGGCTGACAATGAGCCTGATTCAGTCTGAGAATGGTAATGATCCCTGCTGACACTAAATGCACACCAGACTCATGTCTTATTTACCTGTTCTGCCTGCAGGGAAAACATCCCTGGATATATGGAGTATATTTACACATCAAACATCTCCCTTCCTTCCTCATCACTGCTTTCCTTTCTTCTCTTCTAGGTTTTCTCTTCCATCTGAGCCTTTTTTAGTATTTATCCCCTCTTTGTTCCCTCTCTTCTCCACAACACAAAGCACTGATGATTATCTTGCTAATCCCAATAATTACATTAAAATGTGACCTCAATAATTAATAATCTGCATGTGTCTTACTGCTTCTAATTAAATAAGAGCTCTGTGGTGACTGCTCTCCACCTTCTGCACAGCAGCAATAGGTTTGGTTCTGTGTGCATGCTCAAACAGTGTCTCACTTTCACCTTTACTGAACCTTTATGCTCCATTTTGGCAAAGAACAAAAATACAGAGAGGCAGACTTGGAAATGAGGTTTGGTAAAATGTAAGGATATGTCAAAGCTCAATAGCCGTGTTTCCATCAAGGTTTCTAGATGCGCATTTTGAAGCATCGCATCAGAAAAGCTGAATGGAAACGGCAAAATTCGAGTTAACTTCCTCTAATTCGCTCAAAAGTTGATACGCTCGCTTGAGGTGGTTTTTGGGGGTTTCGAAACAGAGCTGATGCGCAAAACGACAGATGGAAACAGATTTGCCGACTCAGTTCTGCCGTAGCGAACATTCACGTCATGTGACTGATCAGCTGTTTCCGCTCCGGACAACATGTAACATCGCTAAAACTAGTTGGCATGACAGAATAAATACAACTTGCCCGATAGCAACACATACCTGAAATATTCTCTCCATTTTGCCGAGATGTGTGGTCGGGTTCTGTTTTCAACCGCTACTTCCTGTTTACTGTAGACATGTGCAACGCTGACGTCTGACGTAATGACGCTGACGTCTGACGTAATGATGCTGTGCGTGGCTTGGTAGATGCACTTCAAGCAAGTTAATGGAAACACTTCTGATCCGCATTAATTTGTATTAAATTTTTGCGAGATTTCAAAAATTAGCTCAAAATTCGAAATGAAAATAGATGGAAACACGGCTAATGATTGCTGTCATGCTTCCAACACACATCTACTTAGTAAGAAAGTGAAACTTTGATATAGTATTGTTGTAGACACAAAAAAACTGCAACAATTCTTTCTAAGGTGTTGTCACAAGGTACCGGTATATGGAATCTCATAGGAGGACAGGACACCCAACTGTTCATTTTGGGAGTGCTGCAAGATTGATTAGCATAGAAGCCTCATAAATGGTTAACTTCACCGAATAGGGTACCTGCTGGGAATGAATGATTCACAAATCCCAAATGTTCTGTTCTACAGCAAGCAGAAGACTTCAAAACCTCAGCTGACTTCTAGTGTTTTTCTTACACCAGCCTCTACTTGATTAACAAGCCATTCCTTGTTTGTATCAAGCCTCCACCATTGCTCAAAGCTCTGCCTGAGATATATATATATAGTCAGGACCTGCAGGTGAACACCTGTGCTGCCTAATTAAGCTTGATTATCAAGAGACAAAAAAAACCAGAGGGTGCAGTCAGTTTAGACTGGGGTTTAAAATATCTAAAAACCCTGGGGTACATAACAACCCCATGGCCAGATTTTGAATAAAGGAAATGTGCAAGTGTTGCATAAAGACATAGCACATCTTCCATACAAAAACATTGAGGCTAAAATGTAGCGGTCACATTATACAAACGGACTAAAACATCATAAACAATAAAGAGTCAGTTAATCCGCTATTTAATATCATATGGTCACACTCAAAATACTTGGAACCCAAAAAGGCGGTGTACATCACGTTCAACCTCATAAGGCCACGTCTAGCATCATCCTCGTTTAAGTCGTGTTTTGTCACTCCCGTACGAGAGGGAATATCACAGAGCAAGCTGTTATCTGAGGTAATCAATTGTTTCAGATCCTCTCTCTTGGAATCATCAAGATGAGTAAATGACAAATCTAAGTTTGCTAAGTAGTGTGAGTTAGGGAGCTTCCCTTCCTTTGTCACATAAGGGAAACTGTCTTCCCCACTTTCAGCACCGGAGAGTTCCAGCTTGTTTTCAGTAGACTCAGATATTTTAACAGTACACACCGTGTTCACATTGTTGTTATCAACTGATTCAATGTATGGCTTAATCATGTTGACATGACACAATCTAGAACCATGTTGTTTATCAGTAGTGATTATGTAATCACTATCAGTTAGTTTTTCTTTTACAACATATGGTCCACAGTAGCGAGCTTGCAACACTTTGTCTCCAGGTTGAAATGTTCTTTCCACAGCTTTTTTGTCAAAAAGAGACTTAATCTTAGCTTGTGCAATTTGCATGTTTTTTGGGGCTATTTCACATGCTCGTTTTAGCTTAAAACGAAAATCACTGACATCGTCCAACAGGTTTTTGTCAGTGTTATCACACAACCATTTCTCTTTTAAAAGCTTTAAAGGACCATAAACGTTGTGAGCGAACACCAGATCAGTAGGACTAAAACCTAAAGACTCCTGAATAGGGTTGGGCATCGAGAATCGAGAATCGTTCGGAACCGGGACTAACTGTCCGGTTTTCCAGGAATCGTTCAAAATATTAATTTGCGATTCCTATGTTCGATGCTAGTTAGCCGACCGGAACTAGCCGGTCCCGAAACCCAACGAAGTAGAATCCACCGGAAGTGTGCTTCCGAGATCTAAAGCTTACTAATTAATAAAATGACCACCAGTCAGGTCAGTGCAGCACTTGCAATAATTTTCTATCATGCAAAGGAGGGTGGAGAAGTAAAATAGTGTCCCGTCTTTGACGCGCTCCACCGGATTATTTTCGCTTCGTATCCGACCGGAAGTACAGAGTGGTCCGTCTGCAAAACGCTCCGCCGAACTTTTCGCTAATCGCTACCTCTTCGGCTCCATCAGGTAAATAAATAAACTATAAACTACATCTCATACCAACATTAAGGCAGCTAACAAGTTATACTCCGCTTAAAGCGGTAAGTCAGCTCAAATACAAACACGATGCTAACGTTAGCTTGTATTTTTTTCTTCTTAGACAAACGACCTGAAATGGCTTCACAGTGTTCACCAGTGACTGTCCAAGGTAAAAACGTCAGTGTAACTGAATGAAGAGTGCCACAGAACTGTTACAGCATATGTTGTGAAAAGGTTGCATCCCTTTTCAGATGTGAATTCAACCATGGATTGCACTTACATTGCACTCAAATCCAACACTTATTAACATTCTTAATCCATTTAAAGTTCTCTGTGTCTTTTAAAATGTCTTAATGTCTCTAGTTTTCAGTATTATATAATTTCTGTTTATGTTCTCTTTCATTCCATTATGAGTGAATGTCACAGTTTGAAGAATTATTGAATAGGTTAGTTAGGCAATAACAACAGAGCTAATAATTGTACACATTCTCAGTCTTAAAAATGATTTAATAATCTCTTTTTACTGATAATACTGATAAACCTGTTGTTTGTTTAGGAACTTCCTGCAGTCTGTCCAGAAAGTCTCCACTGGAGGAGCGTTTTGCTGAGGAAGAGGCACAACATAATTTCACAACTCCATGTATGTCCATGAAGAAACAAATGGAGAGAGGGCTGCAGATACCAGGACATCCCACCAGCTGTTCTGTCTGAGGATCCTGCTGCTGGTGGTGGAACCAGGTTAGCCCATCAGTGGGAGTTCAGTAACATGACTGCAGCATCACACACTGGACAATATTATATGTATAATAATAATATATGTTGGTGAGTCCTCCATGTTGGCTCTAATTAGACTCACTGACTCTCTGACTCTGACTAATCTGCCCTGTGAGAAATTCATAGTAAATGTAACAAAAAGGAAAAAGTTCATAGTATTAAATTCAAACAGAAGTTCAAATTATTTCATCCTGAAATAACTCTGGCTAACTACTGTAGCTTTTTTATAACATGGAGTTAAACTCAAAGTAGTCTCCTCAGATAAATAGTGCTACCATTATTTTTATATTAAAGTTTCTGTTAACTTATTATTTTTATATTTGATTGTTTTCTGTTCAGTGCCCTGATACAACTTCTGTTGTGACTTGGAGCTATACAGTATAAATAAACTGAATTGAATTGACATGTCTTTTTTTAACCCCGCCTACAAAAAGAATCGGAATCGAGAATCGAAAAGAATCGGAATCGAAACGAAGAATTGGAATCGGAACCGGAATCGCTCAAATTCAAACGATGCCCAACCCTACTCCTGAACCACTTCACGTATTGCGAACATTTGCAAGTGTATTCCCTTATCCCAATCTTTCTCAAACTCCAAACAGAAAGTGCGTAACATGATTTTCATGGTCTGATGGAAACGTTCAAGGGCACCTTGACTCTCAGGATGATGAGCAAGAGAACAGGAATGTGTAATATTCAACTGTTCTGAAACTTGTGCAAATATCTTAGACATAAAGTTACTGCCTTTATCTGTTTGCACTAAATGGGGTAGTCCAAATAGTGAGAAGAATTTTGTGAGTACTTTGACCACCACTGGAATAGTTATCTTATGCATATGAAATACTTCAGGGAATCTGGTAGAGGTATACATTACAGTGATTAAAAACTCTTTTCCAGCTTTGGTTCTAGGTAAAAGACCAACACAATCAACTATAACATGTTCAAATGGTTCTGCTATAGCAGGTATTGGATACAGTGGTGCTGGAGGTATATCCTGATTTGGTTTTCCAGCTATTTGGCAAACATGACAACAGTGACAATGCTGAATGACATCTTTTTTCAATCCTGTCCAAAAGAAATGACGCAGTTTGCGGTCATAAGTTTTTCTGATTCCCAAATGGCCAGTTAATGGATTGTCATGTGCTAAACGTAATACTTCAGCACAATAGGGTGTGGGGAGTACAATTTGTATTACTTGATGCCTTTCCTCATCAGGACGAACAGTTAAAGGCGTCCATTTATACATTAACTTGCCCTGCTTTAAGAAGTATGCCGTACTTAGTAGTTTCGGATCATCAGGTAAGTCATCAGAAAACAAGATTTTTAATGTGTCATCCTTCTTCTGAAGATCAAATAGCTGTTGTCTAGACAGTGACAATTTTGTTTCATCTAACTCTACAAACATTTCCATTTTTACAGGAACTTGTTTCTCTTCAGTGCTCATCATAAAACCATCGCTTAGGTCAAAATCAACATCTGTCTCTTCTTCTAGTTGATGCTTGTAGATGCCCGTGTCATAGCACATGATGTGAAAACATCAGGAAATGTACATGCCAGCTCATCTGGTTGAGCACACGGATGTTACCTCAGGAGTAACAAGCACACGTCCTCCAGCTAAATAATTTCCCATGATCATAGAGATTCCTGTAATGGGAAAACTCGGTTGTAACCCTACCACAGTTACTCCAGAACATAATTCAGAGTGGATCACAACTCTAGCTAACGGTACATTAAAATCTTGCATGCTAAACCACGTATAGGTAACTGTGTTTTAATGATCTCAATTTCATCTGAAGGTAGAACACCTTCTAGTATGAAGGCTTGAAAGGCAGCTGTGTCACGTAGTATTTTGATCGGTACCTTATCACCAGATTGAAAAGCAGAAATGAATCCATCCATAATAAACGGCTGAAATCCATCATTTTCAGGAGAACCTGTAGTGGGAAACAACTGTTTACTCTGGGTTTCAATCAGAGCTACTGGTTTTGGATCTTCTTTTAACTTAGGGTAATGGGTACTAATGTGACCTTCTTGCCTGCAATAAAAACAAACCACATTATCCTTTGTAGTTGTTCCACACCCAAACGATGCTCTACTTTCCCTACGCTCCACAAATGCACCATTCTCCTTGTGAGCTGTAACAGGTCCTCTCGACTTTCCATTACCTCTGGGTCTGAAAATCAGTGGAGACTCAAAACCATCGGTTTTAGATTTATCAGAGATAGGTGACTTGTCAAATTTAGGACGCTCAAAACTGAGTTTGTGGGTCAACATATACTCATCTACTAAAACCACAGCTTTAGATGATTCCAACACTCTGTGTTCATTTAAATAAGTGGTTACCCGGTCTGGTAAACACTTCTTAAAATCTTTGATTAATATCAGGTGTTTAAACTGTTCAAAACTAGTCACAGAACTAGCCATGCACCATCGATTAAGGAGGATTTCTTTCTCTCTCATATAGTCAGCGTAAGTCTGACTCTCAAGTTTTTTTAACATCCGGAACTTTTGGCAGTATGCTTCCGGAACTAACTCATAATCCCGCAGGATAGCTTATTTTACTTTCACGTAATCACTGCTATCGAAAGAGATGCATAAGCATCCTAAGCTTTTCCCATTAGTTTACACTGTAATAGTAACGGCCAAGCATATTCTGGCCACTTAAAAGAGTGTGCATTTTTCTCAAACAGGACAAAATATTTGTCTACGTCACTCTCATTAAATAAAGATACAAATGATAGATTGTTACATCAAAGTTAGGCGCAGGTGGCTGAGAAGGATTAGCTCCACGTTCTAGCTCCTTCATGCGTATTTGAGCATCCAACTCCATTTTTCGTTGCTCAATCATTATTTATTTTTCTCTTAAAGCTGTCTGTTACGCCAGCTCAGCGGCCCTCATGGCAGCTTCAGCAGCTTCTTTCTTTTCTTCCTTCTCAAGTTCTGTTGCTCTTATGACCGCTTCAGCATCAGCTGCATTTTTTCTCCTAATTGTTTCATTTTCAAGCTCTGCTTTTCTTGCCTCTACTTCAAGTTCTTTTAAACAAACCTTTTTATCCACACCATGAGAGGATGGAGATCCCACAGGACTTTCTGAAATCATCTCAGCAGGAAAACCCCTAATTCGAGCTAACTCTGCGACAATTCATTTTATATTGCCTCCCTCCTAGTGCGTTTATCTACAGTAATTTTAAAATGTTCTGCCACACACAATAACTGCTCTTTCGTGCAGTTAGCCAAAACCTCAACTGTAAGTTCTTCCACAAAACTGTCTAAATTGAACTCCATGTTCACAGACACAAGACCACCGTCACCTGTCCGTGATTTGAGCAGACAAAAAACACTGTATACAAGAGTACCAAAATGTCCGGACCGCAATGGAATGAGCACAAACACAAAAGCGCACAGCTATGAGCGCTCAACAAATCAGCACAGAAAGCTGATCCAACTCAACTATGAGTTGACATACTACCAGAAAATCTGATATTACATCAAGCCCTACAAATGTTTTTAGCCAACAGCTACCAAAACAGACGTGTGGGACGTCTACCAAGCGGAGTACAACAGGTGCACAAAAAAAACATGCAGTTTACCACTACTTTCTTTTTCTCTACAAACACAAATTAGCTCAGTTCATTATAGTCATCACGTGATGAGCCCCCATTAAATATGTTACGACTGGAAACAGCCAAAACATATTTAGTGGACACAAGACACAGAAGAAGTTTTAAACAAAATGTTATTAAACTGAAAATAAGAGCCTCGAAGCTGGCGAGGTCCTCCCTGGCTTCTCCCACCAGGCCCGGAGCATCTTCTCCAGGATCAGCGTCCAAAGAAAGGAAAAAAATAATAAAAAGTTCAAAGAAAAGGTGGATAGTGAGTCTGGCCAAAATGAATAAAACACCACCCAGGCAAACCCAGCCCTGTACATGGCAGTCGTGTCTCCCCAGGCGATGATCTACCTTACCAAAAGTCCCTCTAAACAAACAAAAAGCGAAAATAGGACACCAGCACTCACCAAGTCATAATAATAATAATAATAATAATAATTAATTTATAATTTATAACGCACTTTTCATTAAAGCCGGAAAAGGGTAGCATGCCTTCTCCAGGTCGGGGAGGAGGTCCTGCCCCAAGTGGAGGAGTTTAAGTATCTCGGGGTCTTGTTCACGAATGAGGGAAAACTGGAGCGTGAGATCGATAGGCGGATAGGTGCAGCGTCCGCAGTGAAGCGGGCGCTGTACCGGTCTGTCGTGGTGAAGAGAGAGCTGAGTCAAAAGGCAAAGCTCTCAATTTACCGATCGATCTACGTTCCCACCCTCATCTATGGTCATGAGCTCTGGGTTATGACCGAAAGAACGAGATCTCGGATACAAGCGGCTGAAATGAGTTTTCTCCGCAGGGTGTCTGGACTCTCCCTTAGAGATAGGGTGAGAAGCTCAGTCATCCGGGAGGGACTCGGAGTAGAGCCGCTGCTTCTCCACATCGAGAGGAGCCAGTTGAGGTGGCTCGGGCATCTGGTTAGGATGCCTCCTGGACGCCTCCCTGGTGAGGTGTTCCGGGCATGTCCCACCGGGAGGAGACCCAGAGGAAGACCCAGGACACGCTGGAGGGACTATGTTTCTCGGCTGGCCTGGGAACGCCTTGGGATTCCCCCAGAGGAGCTGCTCCAAGTGGCTGGGGAGAGGGAAGTCTGGGCCTCCCTACTTAGGCTGCTAACCCGCGACCCGACCCCGGATAAGCGGAAGAAAATGGATGGATGGATGGATGGACTTTTCATTAACAAAAATCTCAAAGTGCTACAAAGTGCAACTAAAATCAAAGATCAAATAAAACAAGTGATAATTAAAAACAACGATAATATCAACTAAGTTCAAAGATAAAATCATGTGGAAGCAGAGTAGGCTCGCTTAAAAAGAAAGGTCTTTAAGCCTTGTTTAAATTCAACCAGTGACTGTGGAGCTCTCAGGTAGTCAGAGAGGGAGTTCCATAGGCGGGGGCAGCCATACTGAATGCCCTGTCTCCCATGGTCCTTAATTTTGTTTGTGGAATGTGAAGGAGATTACTGTTCTGTGATCGTAGAGACCGGGTGGATGAATATGGTGCAAGAAAGGTTCTTTAGATAATCAGGTGAAGTTCCATGTAAGCAGTGGTGGGCGCCAGACCGCTAGGGAGCGCTAAAGCGCTAATCCGCTTACAGTGGACCTAAACTTTTTGTCAGCGTTTTTGTGAATTGACTAACTTTTATAATTCATAAGCGGATTTGTGCTATTTTTATTTAAAATGCAGTACCGCTAATAACTAATTATCTATCAGTAAAAACCAATAAACTTATTTACAAGCTCTTATGCTGCTTGTTTTTACCTTTTTCCCCACCGTAAACAGCAGAAAGGAGGAAGGGTGTGAGGGGAAGGGGGGCAGAGCTGAGAACAGACCATGTAGGTAAATGCCTGGGGGTCCCATTTCAGCAGTGGCCCCGGCCCCGCCTCGCCCCGTGCAGTCACCTACATAACTAACATTGATCCTGCTTGTTAATATACATTTAACATAAAAATAATTATAGTTACGATGAAAACGTTCATTAAATACGCAATAAAAAAAACGGTCGATTTCTTTATCCCCCTACTAAAAATGGACTATTCCATCTTTACATCTTCCGGGTCAGAGTTGAACTCAGGGGCTTCTGTGGCTAGCTGGCTGCGCTCGGTGTCTTCATAAATCCGTAGAGAACCCCGCTGTTTCAAGCCAAATTAACGTGGCCGGATGATTTTATTGAGGGTTTTGTGTCGACCACGCGACGGTGAGTCGTTATTTTTATGTATTTTAGTTACTTTTCATTAAATCTGTTGACTACCTATAGACGCTAACGCTGTGTCTGCCGGTAGTGCTGGGTTACTAATGGATAAATCCGTAGAGAACCCCGCTGTTTCAAGCCAAATTAACGTGGCCGGAGGATTTTATTGTGCGTTTTGTGTCGACCACGCGACGGTGAGTCGTTATTTTTATGTATTTTAGTTACTTTTCATTAAATCTGTTGACTACCTATAGACGCTAACGCTGTGTCTGCCTGTTGGTTGTGCTGGGTTACTAATGGATAAATCCGTAGAGAACCCCGCTGTTTCAAGCCAAATTAACGTGGCCGGAGGATTTTATTGTGCGTTTTGTGTCGACCATTCGACGGCGAGTCGTTAGTTTCATGTATTTGGGTTACTATGTATAAATGCGGTGGCGACACACCCGTGTATTTGAGATTTAAACGTGGTTTTAGGGATTAAAAGATCATTCTATTTTTTTGTTAATTTCGTGGCCGAATAGAATATATGGGCGGCCGTGGTGTAGTGGTAATGGCAGTCGTCTCCCGATCGGAAAGTTGGCGGTTCGACTCCCGGGACCCGCACCATGTGTCGTTGTGTCCTTGGGCAAGACACTTAACCCTGAGTTGCTCCCGGTAGGACTGGAAAGCACCTTGCATGGTAGTCTGCCGCCACCGGTTTATGAATGTGTGTAGCATTCAATATATGTGTAGCACTTTGAGATTTTCAGTAATGAAAAGTGCGTTATAAATTGAATTAATTATTATTATTATTATTAGTAAAGTATTAAATAAATCCTTTGATTTTTGTAATTTCATCCTTTTAGGATCATTTTTGTTACTTTTCAGTTGGCAGTGTAGTGCAAATATTGATAACGCTGCCGGCTATATATAAATATATAATATATATATATATATATATATATATATATATATATATATATATATATATATATATATATATATATATATATATATATATATATATATATATATATATATATATATATATATATATATATATATATATATATATATATATATATATATATATATATATATATATATATATATATATATATATATATATATATATATATATATATATATATATATATATATATATATATATATATAATATAGAAATATATAAATAGCGGATTAGATTAGCTTCCCCTAATTTTCATAAGACATTTGTGCTTTTGAAATTGTGGACCTAAAAAAATTAATAAGCGTTTTAGAAATTGTGGAACTAATTTTTTAATTAGCAGTGCCCAGCTTTGCATGTAAGCATTGGTGTGTAATGAGAGCAGTTTTGTACTGAATTCTGTAGGTGACAGGAAGCCAATAGAGGTTATGGAGAATGGATGTAATATGTTCCAATTTACGAGCTCTCACTAAAATCCTTGCTGCACTGTTTTGAATATATTGAAGGTTCTGAATGTTTTTACCAGGGATTCCAATAAACAGGGAGTTGCAGTAGTCGAGCCTGGAGGCGACAAAGGCATGGACGAGTTTCTCAGTATCAGAAAAAGTTAGAGATGGGCGAAGTTTGGAGATGTTTTGAAGATGGAAGAAGCAGGTTTTAAACAGATGCTTAATGTGATTTTCAAATGTAAGATGAGAGTCCATTTTTATTCCAAGATTTGTAACAGAAGTGGAGAGGGGGATGTCTTGTCCAGAAAAGGAAATTGTTGTTATAGTTGATGTTTGTACCTGGTGAGAGGTGCCAATCAGTATGGCATCAGTCTTGGAACAGTTTAATTGAAGAAAGTTCTGATTCATCCATGCCCTTATTTCTTCCAGGTAGGTAGAGAGGGCAGTGAGTGAAGATGGAGATGACAATGGTGATGATGATGATGATGATGATGATGATGATGATGATGATGATGATGATGATGATGATGATGATGATGCTCTAGTCCTGATGTAAAGTTGTGTATCGTCAGCATAACTGTGAAAAGAAATGTTGAACTGATTAATAATGTGACCTAAAGGTAGCATGTAAAGGGAAAATAGCAGGGACCCAAGAACTGACCCTTGAGGGACACCACAGGAGACACAGACTGTCTGGGAAGTGCCATTGTCAAGTCTAACACATTCCAGCCTATTGGAGAGGAAATATTTGAACCAGTCCAAGACAGTGTCACAGAGACTGACCTCTACATGACGGTGGAGGAGGATACTATGGTCCACAGTGTCGAAAGCCGCAGTGAGGTCAAGGAGGACAAGGATGGAGGAAGAACCAGTGTCAGCAGCCATGAGGACATCATTGTTAATCTCAGCAATGCATTTGCAGTACTGTGAGCTGCTCAGAAGCCAGACTGAAACTTCTCATACAGGGAGTGTTGTTGTAAGTGGACATGCAGCTGAGTAGCAACTGCTTTTTCCAGCACTTTAGACAGAAATGGGAGGTGGGAAATTGGGCGGTAATTAGAAAGAATGTCAGGATCCAAATTATATTTTTTCAGAAGAGGCCTAATGATGGCAGTTTTTAGAGGCAGTGGAACATGACCAGATTGTAGAGACTTATTTATTATTTGTGTGATTAACAGGCTTATTGCAAAGTGACTGGATTCTATGAGAGACGAGGGGAAGGGATCCAGGGCGCAGGATGAAGGCTTCATTTTCTTGATGATGGTCTCCACCTCACTCTGAACAACTTCATCAAAGCTGCTCAGGGACCCAGAATGCAGATGGGTAGTTGACAAATGAAGATCAGGGAGGTTGTGGAGCTGAGATCTGATAGAGTCAACTTTGTTTTTAAAGGATGAAAGGAACAGGTTGCATTTTTGAACAGAGTCCGCATGAGTTTGTTTAATGGGATTAAACAGATGAGTTATTGTGGAGAAGAGCTGTTTAGAGTTTCCAGGGCAGTTATTGATGATGTTGGATTAATATTTGGAGCGTGCTTCTTTAAGAGATTAGGCGTAGGCTTTCTGATGTTCTTTGTATGCCTGCTTATGTATGGAGAGACCAGATTATTTTACACATCTTTCAATAGCACGGCCAGTTGCTTTCATCTTGCGTAGTTCACTAGTGTACCAGGGGGGTGAAGGGGAGAAAGACTCCAGTCTTGTTTTCAAGGGAGCATGTAGGTCCACAAGCTCCTGGAGAGATTGGTTGTAGTAATCCACAGAGTCATTGGCAGATGAATGATTGACAACGGTCAGGGAGTGAAGATCAGCAGACAGAACATCATGGTAAATGTTTTTAAAGTCACGGAACTGGATAGGTCGTTTTGGGTTTGAAGCAAGCGAAGTTGAAGGCACTTCCAGGGAGATGACACTGTGGTCCGAGACACCCAGGTCATATACAGATAAGTTATTAATGAGTACAGTGTCTGTAATCACCAAATCTGGAGTATGTCCCCTGTTGTGCGTAGAGGCGTCAACATGTTGAGTGAGATTGAACTTCTCACTCCTCACTGTCCTTCCCGCACTCTCCGCTCTTCCAACACCCATCTTCTTCTCACTCCTAGGTCTCGGTCTCGCACAATGGGAGACCGGGCTTTCTCCTACGCTGCCCCTCGGCTGTGGAACGCCCTGCCCTCATATCTGAGGGCCCCACAGACCGTGACATGTTTTAAAAAAGGTCTTAAAACCTTTCTTTTTATCCAGTTTTTTAAATAATTAATTGTGCTTTTGTTTTTTATTGCACCCAGTTTTTTGAGTATTTTATCTGCATTTTGTGAATTTTAAGTTTTTGATGCAATCATCTGTGAGGCTCCATCCTCTTGGTTGTTCCTCTTCTTTGTTGCATTTATGGTTGATTTTTATCTTGATTTTATTTTTCATTGTAGCACTTTGAGATCTGTTTGATGTAAAGTGCGTTATAAATAAAAGTTATTATTATTATTATTATTATTATTATTGAGAGAGTCCAAAAGAGACAAAATCTGTTGCCAGAGGGGAAGAGGAATTGTCCATGTGGATATTTAAATCGCCAAAAAATATATTTTTCACAGGGGAGGTGCATAAAAAAGTGAGGAGGTCATGCATCTCTGAGTTAAATGAAACATGCGGTTTGGGATGCCTATAAATCAATATAACGTTCATCAGGAGTGGGGCTTTGAGGTTGAAGGCCAAACTTTCAGAAAAGTCCTGAGAAGCCAGATGTGAGAATTTTAAATTACTGCGGTAATACAGCCAGGCAACCGCCACGGCCAGTGTAGTGGGCTCTCTGCAGATAACTGTATCCAGAGGGACAAGCTTCATTCAGAGAACTGTACACATCTGGTTGATGCCAAGTTTCTGTAAGGCACATGAGGTCAAAGTTCTTCTCCAGAATGTGATCATGAATTAGACATGATTTGTTTGATAGTGATTGTACATTGAAAAGTTCCATTTTAATACCAGTTGGAGTAGAAGCCTTTAGAAGAGGTTTAAGCAGACTGGAGTCCACTCCACGTTTTCCTTGCCACTTTGTGCGCTGTGGACTACAAGGGACTACAGAGGCAGCGTTCTGATGACGTAATCGAGGTGCGACACGTCACGTAGACCAGACAGAAGGGATCGTGTCAGAGCCAGCTTGCCGAGAATAAACGGATTTCTTCGGAGAGCTACTATGGATGTAACGAGGTCTACGCAGAAGTCCCAGTTGTTTGATGGTGGAAACAAAAGGTGTAATGGAGCAGTTAAGTCCATTCAGCTGCGAAGCGGAGTATGTCAACATTGCGCCAGCCAAGCCAAGGGAAGCTAGCACAGAGCTAGCCGCTAACAGCAGACCCACACCTCCGAAAAAAATATCCAAGAAGCAGTGAGATGTAACATGAACGAGCATAACTTGAAGAGGAGCACAGGAGAAAATCCAGAACAGTCCAGATGACATAGGAGGTTGACAGAGGTAGCAGGTAAGCAAAAAAATAATTGCAGCTACGTAGTTCTCCAAGCAAAGTTTGTACTGGAGTTGACAGGAGGTAGACAGCCCAATATTCCGATTAGGAAGTACTAACTAAGCTGTCCGTAAAGTCCTTGATTAAAAACCACTGAACAAAATAAGTCCAGATAAATGTAAAAAAAAAATGTCCAAAAAATAGCAACAGTAAAATAACTTTTTAGCACGGAGAAGCGGCGACATCACGACATCACGCCAGCATCCTCTCCCGCCAAAACACTTCCTCCATAAAGGAAAAAAGGTAACAGTCCCTCACTGTTAACCTCAGCTGTCCCCCCTCCTGGACAACTGCACAGACATTGCCCTCAGCATCTCCAATAATGAATTCAATCAGGCCTCACTGGCACAGGCCCCCACCTCCAAGTCTAGGCCAGAGTTTCAACCAACACTTAAGGTGCTTCAACCCACACAGATCTCTAATTTAAAGGACATGACCCACCATGTTTTCAAATTGCATTGCCATTAATATTTAGTAGTTAATTTGATAATAAAATAGGAGTGTTTATTTATATTGTAGCAGTTTTTAGCAGCAGCTCCGGGAAGATCTGCCCCTCTCCATATACTGTATGGGCATTGACGTCACTGAAGTTTCCGCCTAACGTAGCTTCATTATTTCTGCCGAGTAGTTACGAATAAAACCAATAAAAACTATGTGTTGCCCAGTTCTGCTCTAATACCTCGAAGGATGGCTTTACTGTTCATTATTTTCCCAAAATCTAAAGAATTCATAATGGATTTATAAAGTGGACCGACCAGCGAGAGCTTGCACCTCGACATGAGAAATCTGGAGGTTTTGCGGGTAAGACTTTTGCTCTATTTAATACACCCGCGCACGTGACGTGAGGTCCAGTCTGTGTGTGTTGGCTGCTCGCGCGTGACGTGCGGTCCAGTCTGTGTGTGTTGGTTGCTCGCACGCAGTGTGTCAGGTCCAGTCTGTGTGTGTGGCAGCTCACGCGCGGCGTGTCAGGTCCAGTCTGTGTGTGTGACAGCTCGCGCACGGCGTGTCAGGTCCAGTCTATGTGTGTTGGCTGCAGAGGCGGCCGCCACTAGAGGGCGCTAGGGGCGCCGCCCCTCCTTGGAACTGCAGCTCTTCTTCTTCACCATTTGAAGATTTAATTTTTTTTATAAAAGTGAAATAATAAAATAAAAATATTTCGAAATGCATGCATATATGTTTTTAGTTGTGTAGGATAAATATTTTATGAGTAATGATTGTTTCAAAAAAACATTTTGATTGTGACGTACTTCCGGTTTCCCCGCTGGGCGCCGCCTGTGGCTTTTCCATTGAATCTAATTATAACTAGCGGCCGCTAGCGGCCGTAGTTTATGTCCCATCTGTCCAAAACTATTGGACTGTACAGGTCGCATTTTCCGTCGCCCTCGAGCCTGGACTCGTCTCTTATCGCCACGGATCGCCAGCGCTTCCGGTTCGAGCCGAGGAGGGAGGGGCAGCGGGGGACTCTCGCTGTTTACACTCAGAGCTGATCACACGGCCAACTAGCGACGTTGAAACAGCAGTAATTATTAATGGTGCCTTTCTACACAGGTAAGCAAGTAATAATTGTGAGTTTAATAAATCTCTAAGCGCACATGAGCAAAGTTTGAGCTGTTCTCATCTGTGTGCTGACGTGGTGTCGTGTGTTGCTATCAGTCACACAGCTAGTAGCTACTAGCTGTGCTTATGAATGTTGTGGTGTTTCTTTATCTAATGCTTATTACTATTCCTGACTGATATGGCTCTCAACTAGATGTTACAAAAGTGTTTTCTAAACACCCTGATGCATGCTCAATAATCCAGGTAGAAAAATCTAAAAAAGCTAAGTCTGGTCCTCTGGACATTCTGTCCAGAGGACCAGACTTAGCTTTTTTAGTGTTTTCTAAACGTTATGTGTTTATGATCTGCAATGTTTTTATGTTTTTCGTGTTGTACCTCATTGTCTGTGTTGCCTGTTGCGTGTTTGTTTGTCCAGCACTTTGTGTGGACTTGTTCCTGTTTAAAGTGCTTTATAAATAAAATGGTATGGTATGGTATGGTAATATTATGACTATCAGGTGTTTATGTATTAATATTTTGATTATCAGATGTTCGTGTGTTAATATAATGATTGTCAGTTGTGTGTTAATGTTATGATTATCAGATGTTCATGTGTTGTGTTAATATTATGAATATCAGATGTTCATGTGTTAATGTTATGATTATCAGATGTTCATGTTTTTAACTCAAGCTTGTGTACAAAAGTTGAGCTGAAGTCAAACCTGTTAATTATCAGACAATATCAACTTTTATATTCACCAGATGTCTGCTATATCAATCAATCACCTTTATTTTTCCAGTTAGAGTCAGTTGAGATGGAGATCTCTTTTACAAGGGTGACCTGGTCAAGTGGTCAGCAGCACACGTCACATGGTAATTGACAATAAGCATTTGCATTTACCAAAAAAGATGGTTTTATGAACCTGTTTGTAGCAGCCCTTAAACATTTTTCTTCCACTGTACAGGAGGACATGGCAGTGATGATGAGTGGATCCTCTGGTCCAGCCTGGATGTTTCTGAGAAGTGGAGTCGCCACCGCACAACCCACATACTACGGTACCCAAATACTGTAATAATACCAGTGGTGGAGAAAGTACTCAAACACTGTACTTAAGTAAAAGTACAAATAAACAGACAAAAATGTACTCTAGTAAAAGTAGAAGTACCATATTAATATTTTTACTTAAGTAAAAGTAAATAAGTACTTGCTTTTAAAAATACTTAAAGTATTAAAGTAAAAGTACTTGCTGAATGTATTAACTAATGCAATGGTCTACAATACCATTAAGTGTGCGTACTGTATGCATATTTTCTGTAATACATTAATAGTGTTGAGCCATTTTAATGAACAATGCTGCAGATAATGCATGTTTTTATTGTGTTTACTCTGTGACACAGTTCACACTTGGACTTTTGATTCTGTGTGTCAGAATTTCAGTGATGAGTTAAATACCATTAAGCAAAATAAGAAAGAGGAATGATTATACCTTTGAAAGTTTTTATTTAACACAAAATAAAACCAATGTGTCATTTTAACTGCAGTAAACACATTTAAGTAAAAGTTGTCTGTTTGAAAAAAGGAGCATTAGACACAACTAACAAAGGAATAGATCACTTCAACTCGTTTGTCATCAACTCTAGTTAAAATATTGTCTAGTCAATCTTGTAATGGATCAACAATGAACAATACTTTAACTTCCTGACAACATTTTCAAAACTTGGACCTGA
>JBBPBX010030746.1:6056-34984 GCA_038048925.1 Garcialebias charrua
CGAAGTCAAGATTTTATTTTAAAGCAGTAAGTCTGTCAGTCAAGACTGGTACATATTTAAATCAAAGTTTTAAAAAATCTTTCTGTCTACGGTAAATGTGTTTTAAATATCAGTATCTCATTTAAGCTCATCTCAAGCATGAAACTGAGTGGAGGAGAGGGAGGGGGGCTGTTCCCCCTTACTCCCTCCCCTCCTCATTAGCACAGAAGACAAATCCCATCATATTTATTAAAGATAAGATAATTTAGATAGTAAAGGCAGATTTAAAAAAAGCAGCTGATACCAATACTGTTTAACAATAAAAACGAAAGTTACGAATGTAACTACGGTTCTATGAATCCCGGATGACCGCCAGAGGGCGGTGCTGAAAGCACTGAATGACTAGTATCAACAATGTCACAAGGAATCCTGAGCACCTACTTCACTGAGGAAGCCCAGAGGACCCTTGCAGAAGAACCTGGCCCAGGGAGATGAGGGGTGGCCACGTTAACTCTGCATAATCTGGTGAACGTGCTTGGGGAAACCCATGATGCAGCAGCACATAGTGCTTCCAGTGAGACCCCTCTCAGGGCAGCCCAGGAAGCGGAAACGCTCCTGGTAGAGTGTACCTTCATGCCGACTGGCAGGGGATGGTGTCCTGCTGCGTAGGCATGGCAGATGACATCCACAATCCAGTGAGAAAGGCACTGCTTGGAAGAGGATAGCCCAGTCTAAGACCCCCGTAACACACAAACAGCTGGTCTGAGTATTGTATAGCAGCAGTAGCTGCAACGTATCTCTTCAGTGTTCTCACTGGGCATGATAATCCAGACCCCTCGCCAGACGTAGGCTGAAAACATGCCATGAAAACTTAATGGTTGGTTACAGTGAGAGTGGGATAAGACTTTTGGTACAAAAGCAATGTTTGGCCACAAGGTAACACCAGAGCCCTCAGGGCCCCACCTGAGACATGAGGGGCTGACTGAAAAAGCGTGCAACTCACCGACCCTCTCTGCTCAGGCAACAGCCAACAGAAAGGCCGTCTTACATGAAAGCAACTTCAGGTCTGCTTGCGTCAAAGGCTCGAACGCAGGGCGGCACAGAGCTTTGAGAACCAACTTGGTGCTAGAGTAGCTTGTGGCAGGTGCAACCTACGGGCACCACAAAGAAAGAGAGAGACTAGATTATGACTTCCCACTGTACGGTCATTGATGCCGGCGTGATGAGATGATATTGCTGCTACAAAGACCTTAAGCGTAGAAGGAGAGCGACCCTTATCAAGGAGAGACTGGAGAAATTCCAGAATGGTGGGTACTGCACAGGAGACTGGATCCCCATTGTGATCAGAACACCATTGGGAAAAACAGACGCCACCTGTTCTCATACTGCTGACAAGTAGAAGGTGCCCTGGCGTCCAAGATGGTGCATCCGGCAGGGCTCGAAACTCCAGTCAGCTGCTGTCCTGGCCTTGCAGCGGCCACAACAACAGCTGAAGACGTTCAGGATTAGCACCCCCCCCAGCTGAGACTGCAAGTTCCTCCTGGTCGGAAGATGCCATGGGACGTCCTGACATAAACTCCTTAGTAGTTGGAACCATGGTCGTGCTAGCCAATATGGGGCCACCAAAGTATTCTGTGGCCCTCCTCTAGGACTCTGAAGGGTTTGCCAAATCAGAGAAAGGATTGGAAAGGCATATAGAAGGACCCTTGGCCAAGGATGAGCCAGTGCATCCTGGCCCAGCACACCAGACGTCCCCGCAAGGGAGTACAGTACTATAGGGGACACTGGGTTGACTCCTCTGTTGCAAACAGGTCCACCTCTGCTTGACCAAAACGGTCCCAGATCATCCACACTATGTCACTGTGGAGGGACCACTCTCCCGGAGCAGACCCCTGGCGGGAGAGAAAATCTGCGACCTGATTGTGTCGCCCTGGTAAATATGTCGCCCGTAAGGTGGACAGACAAGTGGAGGCCCATTCCAAGAGCACCCTGGACACAACGAGAAGCTGTGCTGACCTGGTACCCCCTTAGAGGTTGATGTAGTGGACAACAAAGATGTTGTCTGACCAAACGAGGACATGCCCCCCTTCCAGGTGGGGCAAGAAGTTCTTGAGTGCCAAATGCAATGCACGTAGCTTCAGCACATTTATATGCCTGGAGCTGTCCCCTTGGCCCCAGCGGCCCTGAACCGCTTTGTGTTGCCACACAGCACCCCATCCTATGGAGCTGGTATCTGTTGTGACCACTTCCCTGCAACACACTACCACCCCCATAGGGACATCCCTGGACAAATAATCTTCGTCCTTCTATGGAGTCAGGGCATGAAGACATGGCCATGTCACTGCGAGTTTGCAATGCCTATGTAGCCTGGCATCCAGGCGAAAGCTGTTGAGCCACCTCTGCAAGGGACGAAGAGACAGCAGGCCTAAGGGTACCACCCGAGTGACTGATACAATGAAGTAAGTTGAGTAACAGCCTCCGGGTTGTCACGGAGGGTTCACTGCCTCGATTGCATCCTTGGCCAAGAGGATGGAAAGCTCCTGGTCCAGTGCTCGGGATGTTACCAGGTCGTTGATTACAGTCATCTTGACCCGGTGTGAGATGCGAGGCCGCTGTCGGAACTGTAGCCAGTAACCATGGGTCAGAGTAGCAACCACCCATGCGTCCACGGCGTGAGAAGCCCAGAAACTGAGCTGCTGGTGGGAGAAATATCAGACGGCCAGCCTGGTGGCATCACCGTCCACTTCCACGGCCTCTAGAGGCCGTGTGTGTGTGTGTGGGGAGGGGGGCCTGAGCCCCTGGTCTGAACCTGCCCAGCTGGTTGGCGGATCGACTCACGAAAGGTCCTGTTGGGTCTCTGCTGATCCACACGAGGGCAAGGACCCTGAGGCGGCCGAAATCTAGACACAGCCGACGGACGCATCGAAGGTATAGGGGGCGTCACCTTGCTAAGGGTCGAAAGCTGCCACCTTGTCTGTCGTGCTTGGATGGTCCGTTTGAGCGCTTTTAAGGCAGTCGGACCGAACAACTCTCCCAGCACAACCGGTAGATCACGGAAGGATCCACGACATGGCTCAGTCAACGTTGACTGTGCCAACCAGACCTGTCGGCGAGCTTGGACCAAGAAGGACATCCCTCGCCCAAGTTCCCTCGTCCTCTGCACAAAGGCCAGAAGGGCTGCATCACCAAAGCCCATTGCTGCTGTTGCACCATTGGTGCCCTGGAGGGACACGGAGAGGGCAAACATGAGGCATGCCAAGGAATTGCCAAGGCGGCCAACGCGCTCTCCAGCATGATAAGCTCTACAGAGCAATTCGTCTGTGATACGACACTGAAGTCATGGGCACCAAACAACATTGTGCAGGGCCACCTCTGGTGATACGATGAACGAGGCAACATCTGGTTCAATTGACTGCATGCGAACCAGGCCCACCGCAGCCGGCTCATGTATGGCTGCCAACACTCGGGCATCTGCGGAGAGGTGCGCACAGGCCCTTGGGTCCCGCCAACAACCATGCAACTCCTTCAGATACGCCTCTGATGGAGGGATAGAAAACGAAGGAGGGGCCTGTCCACACCTGAAGAAGGCACTACCTGGTAGGCATGTAACTGTTGTAGTGGGTGTACCGAACCGTTTCGGTACAGCACGTTCGGTTCGGTCCACCTCCGTACCGTTTCGGTTATTTTTTCACTCATTGAACATTAATATATGCGCCACGGAACAAAATTTCCTGGGCGCGTTTCAGCATGGAACTATTATCGCGTAGCACGCGCAACATTAGCCGTTAGCTTCTCGCTGCGGTCTCCTGTTTGTTAACGTTATGGTTTTCTTGTTAAAAGACGAGCACATAAAACTGTGTGTGTGGACGTTGTTTCACAAGACTGGCTCTGCAACAGCAACACGTCTAACGTGAACTCGTTTGAAACGACTTCATCCGAACGTGAACGAAGAAAAAGCAGCTGTTACAAAGTGCGCTAACAACACAGCTGCATTTAAACAACTTCATCAGGTAATTTAGATCGGTCCAGATCAATAACACAAACTGTATGAGTTTTTAAAGCTCTGAATCCAAGTCTGAATATTTTTCATGCGCAGTTGATCCTTGCTATGAGACATCCATCACGTCAACACTTAAGTCAAAAAGTTCAGCTCTTTATGAAAAAACTAAAACTGATTGTCAACAAGTCCTGGAGCTGATTTAAGCCCTGCCCTGATGATGAGTGAGATATTCAACCGTTCAAGAGGTATTGTTCTTTTATTATAATTATTATTTATAATTTATTATTATTTAAAATCATAATCTTATTAACTTATTTTTTTACCTCTGTGTTTTATTTCCAGTATTTCCAGTTACAGAGGTAGCATCTCTCTTCCACTTCAGGGAAATCCACCAGAGATCACCTGCTGCAGCTAAGAAGTGTGTGATGACTGAACTGAACTCTGAACTGTTCCAGGACCTGTCCCACCAAGAAGAGGTTGTGAGTAATGAGGACAAATACAGCCACACTGCTGCTACTGGACAAAAACTTGATTAGTTAGATTGTAAACAGTCTGTTGCTGCTTATTGTTCTGGTTCTGACTGTTATTGTATTCATTAAGATTTTTATTATTTTTAATATAATTTATTTATTGTAGAGTGCTGTTTATTTAAAATATCATCCAAATGGGTCACTTTTATTTATTACTACAATACAATACAAACATATTTTTGGCATATTTTCAAAATAAACATTTTGTAAGTCTTTATTTTGTCTTTTTTTTTTGTACAGAAAATAAACCAAAAATAAACCGAACCGAGCCCTCCTTGTAATTGAACCGAACCGAAATTTGATTTTAGCGTACCGTTACACCCTACTACCTGGGGTAGACTCCTCTGGTCGGGGGACATCCAGCTGCAGTAATGTCAGGCCAAACGCATGACGTCCTACATGGAGCCGTCACCTGATCCACTAACCGCGCTCCGACACGAAGAAAAGGAACTAGTCACTGACTGTTCCTGCTTGTCCCGTAGAAAATGAGAAGCAAAGGCAGCCAAGGATAACACATCTTCCTCCGCAGCCAGCATGGGTGGGGAGGGGAGTCCAGTTGCTGTCACTGGCTCAACACCCAGTTGGAGTGCCTGGAAAAAAGGACTTAATTTCCGTTAATTCTGCAGACAGCCACTCCACTCTCGTGGAAAGACCCTGATCAGACTTGGCTCGCCTCTTCCCAAGAGGGGCCACAGAGACTGCGGCCTCAGTTCAGCGCTTCGAGCGCCTGGGTGGAGCTTCCTGTCCAGAAGGTGGGAGGTCACTGCTGAGCTCGGGGCAAAACTGGGCCAGCCGAGCCACTCTCACAGAATGAGGCATGAAGCTGCAGTTCATGCAGGGGTTCTCCGACAAGGCCTCCAGCAGATGGTCATGTCCCAGGCAGGCAGGACACAGGTCTTGACTTTCATACGCCTGGAGCACGGACCCACAATCTATGCAGCAGTAAGAACCGTCCATGCTCCTTACTGTAGGCAGTTTATTCAAGAGAAAAACTGCATCTCAGCAGAGGAGCTGGCACTACCAGCTACACGCAAGAAGAAGGACAGGCCGGATTTGGGAGAGGATGCGCAAACGCTAGAAGTGAATTTGGGAGAGGGTGCGTGGACGCTAGCCTTCACCAACAGAAGTGAATTGGGAGAGGGTGCGTGGACGATAGCCTTCACCAATAGCAATTAATCGGGAGAGAGTACGTGAATGCTAGCCATCATCAATAAAAGACAAGGCCAAAATTCAGAGTGCCTAGCACCACTAGCTCAGCCCAACCGTTTATGAGGTTAGCAAAAAGTGAATTTGGAGTGGGTGCCCTAATGCTAGCCTTCACCAATAGAAAACAAGGCCAATAAACTTAAGGAGACTAGCACCGCTAGCTCAGAACCATTTACAAGGTCGGCGACAAGTGAATTGGGAGTGAGTGCTCTAACGCTAGCCTTCACCAATAAAAAACAAGGCTAAAACTCAAAGAGACTAGCACCCCTAGCGCAACGCAACCGTTTGTGAGGTTGGCGAAAGTGAATTGGGAGAGGGTGTGAGGAACGCTAACCTTCACCAATACAAAACAAGACCAAAACTCAAAGGGACTAGCACTGCTATTTCAGCCCAGCCGCATATGAGGTTGGCAAAAGTGAATTGGGAGAGGGTGCGAGAAACGTTAGCCTTCACCAATTAAAAACAAGGCCAAAACTCAGACTAGCACCGCTAGTTCAGCCCAACCGCTTATGAGGTAGGTGAAAGTGAATTGGGAGAGGGTGCGAGGAACGCTAGCCGTCACCAATAAAAAACAAGGCCAAAACTCAAGGGGACTAGCACTGCTAGTTCAACCCAACCGCTTATGAGGTTGGCGAAAGTGAATTGGGAGAGGGTGCGAGAAACGCTAGCCATCACCACTTAAAAACAAGGCCAAAACTCAGACTAGCACCACTATTTCAGCCCAACAGCTTATGAAGTAGGCAAAAGTGAATTGGGAGAGGGTGCGAGGAACACTAGCCTTCACCAATTAGAAAACAAGGTTGGCAAAAAATGAATTGGGAGAGGGTGCACGGACGCTAGTCTTCACCAATAGAAGCGAATTGGGAGAGGGTGCGTAAACGCTAGCCTTCACCAACAGAAGAGCTCAGCCCAACCGAATATGAGGTTGGCAAAAAGTGAATCGGGCAAAAATGAATTGGGAGAGGGTGCACAAACGCCAGTCGCCACCAATAGAAACCAAGGCCAAAAAAACGAAAGACTAGCACCGCTAGCTTAGCCCAACCGTGTATGAGGTTGGCAAAAGTGAATGGGGCAACAAATTAATTGGGAGAGGGTACGCAAACTAGGGATGCACTGATCCACATTTCTCACTTCCGATCCAATCCGATACTCAAAAAATGGGTATCGACCGATACCGATACTTTCCCAATCCGATACCTATTCTCAGTTCAAAAGCTTCATTATACAGATTCGTATACCTGAACAGGTATACGAATCTGTATAATGAAGCTTTTGAACAGAGAATATTTATTTCAACATGGTGTGAGACATCCAATGAAGACTCTGAGCATGAACTGAAGGAATCAGTATGGGTGTTCAAATGAACCAGGCGTCTCTTGAGGAAAATAGAATTTATTGAAAAGACACAGGTTAACAGATTAAGCAGACATTATGGCATTAATCAAGATCTGTGTGCACACGGACCGATTCATGAAAACAGACCTGTCACGCTCGAAGCCGTCTCCAGAATGCCACATCACTTTGCATTGGTATGTGATACCATAAAATGTTTTGGGCTTCTTCTGTTGTCTCATTGGCCAGCCTCCTGATAAGGACGGTTGCCTAAGCAACTGAGATTTATAGCAGGCCCAAGGTCTCTCCTGGTGACCTGCTTAGATTTGTGTGTGTGCCTCTTTGTTTAAGTTTAAGAAGAGTTTAGATTCAAACGAGTCTAATTTGTTATGTTTACATTTATATTTATCCTGTGAACATTCTGTGTCATGCACTAAGTGTATTTCTGATGTGTGTGCTATAATATAAATGTACCTGTTCTTAGATCTGCCAATTTATGTCACAACAAATTAATTGGGAGAGGGTACGCAAACTAGGGATGCACTGATCCACATTTCTCACTTCCGATCCAATCCGATACTCAAAAACTGGGTATCGACCGATACCGATACTTTTCCAATCCGATACCTATTCTCAGTTCAAAAGCTTCATTATACAGATTTGTATACCTGAACAGGTATACGAATCTGTATAATGAAGCTTTTGAACAGAGAATATTTATTTCAACATGGTGTGAGACATCCAATGAAGACTCTGAGCCTTACCACAGGAACCTCACAAACTTTAACAGCAAACAGGAGGCAGGTCTTCACCACACACGTCCTTCTTACTCATGGTTCAGTTGGAAAAAAAAAAACACATTAAGCATGATGGGAAAGACAACACAGCCACTCCCCTTAACCAGTAAGGCAGTGAATTTTGTTGTCTTTCTTTGTTGTCCACTTTTGTTGTCTTTCCCATAATGCTTAGCAGTATTTTAGTTTTGAAAACTAAAATACTGCTAAGCATTATGGGAAATCCCGTTTTTTAGTTTCGTTTTTGACTGTGGCACTGAGTTGTAATTCTTGTTGAATTTGATCAACAGATACAGATTTAAACAATACTGTACATTGAATTTACATTTATAAATTCAATGCATACAGTAGTTATTTAAATCTGTATCTGTTGATCAAAACCAACTAGAATTACAACTCGGTGCCACAGTCAAAAACGAAACAAAAAAACGGGATTTCCCAGAATGCTTAGCGGTAAATTAGTGTTCAATTATAGTTGAAATCTGTATCCCTTGATCAAATTCAACAAGAATTACAACTCATATAGTGCCAGAATCAAAAATAAAACTAAAAAATGGGGACTGTGTTGATTTCCCATAATGCTTAGCAGTATTTTAGACTAATGTTCCGGGCACCATGAGTCAGAAGGATGTCTGTGGTAGAGACCTGCCTCGTTTTTGCCATTAGTTTGTGAATTACTGTAGTGAGGCTAAGAGTGTCTTCTCTGGGTTTAGCTCACACAATGTTAAAACAGAAGTCACAGAGCATGGTGCAATATACTGCTCTCTGACATCTAGAAAATATCGGAAATTTTGGCAGGCTGGTTCCGATATCCGATACTTGCCTTATGCTGGTATCGGATACCGATACTGGATCGGATCGGCCCCATCCCTAACGCAAACGCTAGCCGTCACCAATAGAAACAAAGGCCAAAAAAAAAACAAGCTCAAGAAGACTAGCACTGATAGCTCAGCCCAACCGTCTATGAGGTTGGCGCGTTTATGAATAGTTTATGGAAGGTGTGCGAACACTCGCCTTCTCAAAGTAAACAAGACCAGAACACAGCTGGCTACACAATAAACCTCGGTAGAAGTAATACTTACCCACGTGTCGATCTCACGTGGAAATTGCCTCTTAAAGCGGACGGAGCCACACCAATGGCAACAGACCACAGTCAAGGCAAAGTAAAGACTACTTACGTGACCCACACGGTCGCCTCCTCCGAGGGCGGTCGGAGCCGCCACGAGCGGCGGAACCGCGAAATAAGCAAGTTACCCACCAGTGTTGAACCACATTAGCAACACTGTGGTTTGGGAGAAGGGCAAAGCCATCGTAGCCCAATGAAATACCTCGATAAAGGTTTAACCGTCGCAGCCCTCGGAGGGTGAACACACTGCTCTGGCCAACAGGCAGTCGGGCCAACAGGCAGTCGGGCCTCCAGCGACGATGAGAAAAGAAAAGCCAAAGGCCTGTAGCCTTGGATCGAATGCGCGAGAGAAGAAAAAAGGACTGAATTATGGATAACGCTAGGCTATATAGCCTCTGATTGCTTATCCGGTCACACCTGTGTGACGTCGTGGACATAATTACTCAAACAGCGCATGCGCAAAGGGAACATTCAGTGCTGTCAGCACTGCCCTCTGGCGGTCAGTAGGGATGAAATAGAACCAGTGGTATTACCAGTGATTTCATGAATATTTTCCACATTTTATCTGTACTATGGTATTTCACTTCTGGTCACATGACCCCGTTAAGACTTCTGGGTAATATTTCCCGGTAATTTTTAATTAACTTCAGTTCCTTAGGTGTTTGGCACTTTAATGTCCAGTAATTATGCTTACCTGTAGATATTTAAAAGTATTATGTTCATTTTGAAGGTATAATGGTTGTTACCACGAGTTATATACTGAAGTTTCAAGTATACCTGGGATTACCATTCCAGCTTTGTGTATGTTAAAAGCAAGCAATAGTCTGTGAATGCCATCAAGTGGCTGATTCTTGTCCTTCAACAAGTCTAGCACAGGTACAGCTGCCCACTTTCATTCACTGTACTGTACAGTGGACACCTGCAGCTTAACAGCTTAACATTGTCTTATGTACAAAATGATGATTTAACTTATATTTAATATGTGCGGCTTATACACAGGTACATTTGTACAGTAGTCTGAGAATTATGGTATATATCTGATTAATTCTGCATCTAAAACAGAAGAATAAAGTTGGGTTTGCTTACTTTAAGTTCTTGATCCAGTTTATCAAGGCTACTTTGAGATCCGGTCTTCTTTTTAGGACTCTCTGGGCCTGATGAGCCATGGTAAAACACACTGGCCCCCACTATGGAACCCCCATCTCTGGTTTTCCCTCCAGACAGATTCACACCAGCAGCACACCACAGCTAAAGGAGAACACACGGTTACAAAAGTGAAATACAACAAAACACACACAAATACACTGCCAGGCCCAATTTTTTATTTTTTAAGTCACCACCTGGATTTAATGAGGAACTAAACCGAAATTTAACTTTTTTTAGCTGATAAACTCCCTAGAATGTGTCTAAAATGTTTCATAGCACTATGTCTGTGTTAATTTTCATGTAATTGTTCGTATTTGTGTAAATCAGCAATATTTGGTCTAAAACCGTGTTTACGGTAGCCTGGCCCTCGCCTTCCTGCACAGCTCCGCTCAATTCTCATTTCCCTTCACTGCACAGTCTGGGATTCCTCCCATAGACAACGATTTCTCCGGCCGATTTTTGACCGGACCAATCAGAGAGCAGAAGGCGGAGTTTTGAACGACGTCGACTGACGTCGTCATTCAAAATGGCTGCCGCCACGAAGGAATTTTCAATAAAACAAGGTAAAAAACTATTATTTCTCTGCTGAGAAAAATATATTTCTTAGCTGACGTTATATCAGAAGTGTTCCTGAGCAATCAGAGAGCAGAAGGCGGAGTTTTGAACGATGTCGACTGACGTCGTCATTCAAAATGGCTGCCGCCACGAAGGAATTTTCATCAAAACAAGGTAAAAAACTATTATTTCTCTGCTGATAAAAAATATATTTCTTAGCTGACGTTATATCAGAAGTGTTCCTGAGCTTAACAGTTCCTAAATCAATTCACGAAATGGTCAAATCTGCTGGATTTAAATAGTTTCGGTTTGACATTTTCCAAACAGCCTCGGGTGCGCTACGAAAATAAATGATAAAAAATCGAATTTTATCTCAAATGTTTTATCTAGGCCAACAGTCAGTAAATTAGAGCCATATAATTACACACTGGTGGCAGAAAAAATATCCACCGAGTGGTTTCTGAGCAATTTATCTGATAGCCTGGACCTCGCCAGGCTAAACTAACAAAACTCCGCCTTCTGTTCTCTGATTGGTCCATTCAAAAATCTCCAGGAGAAATCGTTTTCAATGGGAGGAATGCCAGACCCTAGTCCAAAGCGAAGTGAAGGACAAGGGTCTGGTTTCAACCAGGCTATGTTTACGGTAGTCCTATGGGTTGAACATAGGTATTGCACCTTAATTTACTTGTTGGTCTAGGATTCGCAAAGTGACGTGTTTTCGCAAGCTTTCGTCACGAACGTGGTTCAAGCAAAGCCAATCCCCTGCGGAGATGAGACAGTCCTCGCAGTAGTTCATACCTTATATGGAAGTGCTACATTTTACTCATTAAAAGCTCTCCAACAAAGCATATTATAGTTTTTGGAATGGCACCCGGAGTATGGGGTACCAGGCCCATTGATATGGGCTGTTAGGTCCCTGTACTACCGGTGTCAGAGCTTGGTCCGCATTGCCGGCAGTAAGTCAGGCTCGTTTCCAGTGAGAGTTGGACTCCGCCAAGGTTGCCCTTTGTCACCGATTCTGTTCATAACTTTTATGGACAGAATTTCTAGGCGCAGCCAAGGTGTTGAGAGGATCCGTTTTGGTGGCCTTAGAATCGCTTCTCTGTTTTTTGCAGATGATGTGGTCCTATTGGCTTCATCAGATCGTGATCTACAGCTTTCGCTGGAGCGGTTTGCAGCCGAGTGTGATGCGGCCGGGATGAGGATCAGTTCCTCCAAATCCGAGGCCATGGTCTTGAGCCGGAAAAGGGTAGCATGCCCTCTCCGGGTCGGGGAGGAGGTCCTGCCCCAAGTATCTCGGGGTCTTGTTCACGAATGAGGGAAAACTGGAGCGTGAGATCGATAGGCGGATAGGTGCAGCATCCGCAGTGAAGCGGGCGCTGTACCGGTCTGTCGTGGTGAAGAGAGAGCTGAGTCAAAAGGCAAAGCTCTCAATTTACCGATCGATCTACGTTCCCACCCTCATCTATGGTCATGAGCTTTGGGTTGTGACCGAAAGAACGAGATCTCGGATACAAGCGGCTGAAATGAGTTTTCTCCGCAGGGTGTCTGGACTCTCCCTTAGAGATAGGGTGAGAAGCTCAGTCATCCGGGAGGGACTCGGAGTAGAGCCGCTGCTTCTCCACATCGAGAGGAGCCAGTTGAGGTGGCTTGGGCATCTGGTTAGGATGCCTCCTGGACGCCTCCCTGGTGAGGTGTTCCGGGCATGTCCCACCGGGAAGAGACCCAGAGGAAGACCCAGGACACGCTGGAGGGACTATGTTTCTCGGCTGGCCTGGGAACGCCTTGGGATTAGGGTTGTACATCTCTGTGGGACAGACGATTCGATTCACATCTAGATACAAAGGTTACGATTCGATTCAAAAACAATTTATTTTAGAAACGGAACGATTCGATTCGATGCAGTGTAAAAGCGATTCGGTTCAATTCGATTAAACTTCAAATAATTCTACGTTTTAACATTTGTTGATGTACCGGTAGACAAATATTTCATTATGAAAGAAAAAGGACCATTTCTATCAATGTGACATTCTTAGAGCATTTTTAAATTTGTAAAAGTCCACATATATCATATCTAAAAGGGTGCTGTAAAGCACTGGTAAAAATAAAGTAAAAAGCCAAACAAAATAATCACATGTTAAATGTGTTTATTTTTAAACATGGACCTAAAAAGACCAGCTAAAAGAAAATTTCCTACAGAAAATACAGAAAAAATATAAAAGGCACAAATGGTTACAGCAGCATGTAATAAAATAAAAATCACTAGGAAAAAAAAAAACAGGAATAAGCTATAAGCACAAAGCTCCTGTGTGTGCAATAACCCGCTGTGCAATAACCTGTCACACAACCTGTAGTTTGGTAGTTATGTGCAATATAGATCATGTGCATTTTAGCTTATATTTCATTACTACCTTGAAATAGTTATTCACACAAATTCATCCTGCTTCACCGTTAAAATTCTACCATGTTGTTTACTATTTTTCTCTTCAGAAACTTTGTAAATATTATAATTACTGTTTCACTTTTTGGTAGTTTATTTTGTACCCTTATTGCATGCTTTAGTATTTCCTGTTTGCTTGTTGTTTGTTTTTTAGCAAGTCAAAATCGTTTTTTCTCATCCTGAGCATTTCATTGTACTAAGTTAACCCTGTGTTAACCTGCATATGACAAATAAACACTTGAACTTGAACTTAATAATACAAAACATAATGCAAGAACAGTACACCTAACAACAGCAGCACGAACATGAGTTTGTGTGAGCAGGTGGGCACGGATTAATATAAAAACATGCTCTCTGTTACCTCTTGACTTCTTCACTGGCCTGGTCCCTCACAGATCTAGTTGCCATCCTCACTTCAAAGTCTTCTCCCAACAGCTCGTCCAGCGCTGACATTTTCTTCTTTTTACAAGGTGGTTCATCATCTGAAATAGAAAACAAGCACCATATATTACTGGCTATGTTAGCCATGAAGTTTTTTTTATTTATTTTTTTACTGACTTTACCATTTTATGTAAAAATCTTCATCTGATGTTCAGAATTTATTTATGTAGGGATTCGTGTATAACATGTGTAAAAGATGTATCATTATCATCATGATTATTTAACTCTTTCTGTGCATGCAGATTCTCTCATTATAGTGAATGTGTTTTATGCTGATACAATGACAACAGCACAAGATTAAGACAAAGTCAGCTCATTCTTGATCACAAGTTATAAAACACAAACCTTTATGCTCATCTTGGGTCTGGGGTGTATCAATGCAGACGTCCAGATCTCCATTTGCAGGTTCAGTCTGCACTGGACCTCTCTGAACTGAATCCCCCGTTACCTAGAAATAAAACATGACATTACATTTAGTGTACAGTATGGTTAAATGCAGTGTAAACAATCAAAAAACAGTAGGCAGAATAAATCTAGTGACAGCAACAAAACACAGCAGATTGTAACTGAATGCACTGTAAGATGTATTTTGACAGTGTGTTGGGGGATTTACCTTGTGATGCAGGGATGTTGCTTCTGCTGACAGGCTTGTGAATGTCCTCTCTGAATCATGGCTACTGTCTCGCGATAACCGGTCCATGTCTCTTCAACCGGTTCATCTCTGGATTTGTGGCTGGTTGCTGTCGGTTTACGTGGCTGCTACCGATGCAACCACATCGCTAGCTTGTCAAACCGGATATCCGGTCGAATCGGTTTAGCTATAACAAGCCTACTTGGGATTCCCCCAGAGGAGCTGCTCCAAGTGGCTGGGGAGAGGGAAGTCTGGACCTCCCTACTTAGGCTGCTACCCCCGCGACCCGACCCCGGATAAGCGGAAGAAAATGGATGGATGGAATGGCACTAGTTATTTGTATATTTTAACTTATTTATTTTACGAATAGTTTTCACTTCATCGAAACTATCTGGTTGTACTGTATTTGTTTTAATACTGTGCGATGGAGGAGCAATGCATGAATGGCTAGTTGGGTCAGTGGTGAGAGAGTTGGTTTGGGAACCGGGAGACCCGGGTTCAATCCCTGGTCACGGAGAACTTTGGTTTTATTTTCAATTTTTTTTAAGCCTTTGGTTTTGGATAGATCAGGTGGAATATATAAAAACATATACATGTTTATTCTTTGTTGTTGCTTGGTTTATGTTGTTGGCTAGATGTTTAGTTTGTTTTAGGTTGTTGCTGGAGGAGGCGTGAACAAAAGCACAACCCCAAACCTCCTCCTCTCCTTGTCTCTCGACACACCCATTTTGAGGGAGATTTTGAATCTGCTTCGGGGGAGGAGTTACCGTTTCACAGCGTGTTGAGGCCCACTTTCACTAAGCAAATAGGTACAAGCCTCCTATTGGATAATTACTGCATGGGCAATTATCTTTCAGCTGGCAACAATTTATTTAACCCCAACTGGTGCAATGAGTTGCTTCTCACTTCTTAAATCACCATGTTGAAAGACACATTGCGTGGTGTGGAAAAGATGTCAGTCTGTTTGAGAAGGGTCAAATCATTAGCATGCATCAAGCAGAGAAAACATCTAAGGAGATTGCAGAAACTACTAAAATTGGGTTAAGAACTATCCAATAGTGATGAGCAAATGAAGCTTTTATGAAGCATTGAACCAGTTGGGCCAAATGTTTCAAAAATAGGTTAATTTGTTGAAGCTTCAGTAACAGTGACCTCTTGTGGCAATTTGAAATGCTGCTGTCAAATTAGGCATTACTGTATTCTTTTGGTGGCACACACCAAAGAACTTCAATGACTAGTGATAAGAAACTACTTTACTGTGGTAAAAACAAACAAACAAAAAAAAACATTTGTTTAAAATCATCAACTTTCTATCTTGTTTGGTTTGAAAATGTATTTATGCTTACAGGTTTTCAAATAAAGACTGATAAATGTGCATTGAAGAGATTTAATAAAAAATGTTGCAATGGTAATGTGCTTGTGTAACTGTGGCAGAGTCAGAGTCTTTATCATTCTTAAAAATAATAATGAAATGACATCTCCACCATCTCCATGTTTGGCAGACCAGGATTTGAACCAGGGACCTGTATGCTGAAAGGTAGCAGGTCTACCAGTTGAGCCACCATGCTGCTTGGAAATAGACTGATGTAAATAAAATAATAATTTGAGCCAATACTGGCTTATTGACTATTAAAATCACATATATCATTTACTGTAATAATATTAAATACATGGGTTAAATGGGTGATAATATGCTGAACATTACTTTACCTCTGCTCATCAGACAAGTCCCCTCTCTCACAGTTTTTAAATCTCGCTTAAAAACACTATTATTCCCTGGCTTTCGGCACTGTGCAATCTGTGCTGAGCCTGTGTGCATCACACTGTGTTGGTCATATTGCTGTTGTTGTTATCCTCTGTTTTTTGTTTCTACATTTGGTTTCCTGATATGTAAGCTGTTGCTGTGTGCTTGGTCTGTCTGTCCATGTACAGCCCTTTGGTGTGCACTGTCACTGTTTACTGTATGTAATCAAACTAAAGGCGGTCCAACAAAATATTAGTGTGAACTTTTTTTTGGTGGCTACTTTTTTTTGGCCAGGTAGTGTACTACATCCACAATGTTTTCCTTTCATAGATGATCAAAAATTTGACACTTAATTACATTAGTATAATTGTTGAATGCTTATGAAGCATTCACACAGTTGTGGTACAATTTTCTTCCGTACAGTTTTCTGCATCTTTCTCGTTCCACAATTGTTGTCCTATTTCAACAAGCAACACAGTATATCAAAACACTCAGCTCGCTCAGGAAAAGAGTGCTATGAATTTTTGTACAGTATTGGTGCAACTTTATCTTTTTGAAATATTTAGCCTTTTCTGTCATTTTTTCCTCCTAATAGACAATGAATTGAGCTCATTTTACATCCTTTAAATCTTTAGAGCCGTTTACAACTTTTTACTGCTCCTTTCACATTTTGTTCTGGTTCAGCTTCTTTGTGCATATTTAAAATTTTATTCAGTTACTTTCAGCTAATTTAAGCAGTTTTTTTTTTCTCACTTCAGATATTTCATGCTCCTTTAAAATGCTTTCTGCTACCTACAACATTTTTGTGCTTCTTCTAACTTCTTTCTACTAATTTCAGTTTAGTATGATCCTTTCAGATAATTAATGCAAGTGTCAGCCTTTCCTGCTATTTCAGCTACTATTTAGCTGTTTTATGCTAATTTTAGCTTTTTCAGCCAATTCCACATTTGTTACACTCATTTAAACCTTTTTCAGGCTAATTGAGCAAAAATGTGCTCTCTCTCCTCTTTCTTCTGGTAATTTAAGCTTCTATTTTTAAGCAACTTTTCAGCTGTTTTTTTGTGTGCCAATTTCAGCCTTTTTTTTTTAAATATAATAAAATGTCCACTTCTTTGTGCTCAATTGCCTAACTGGACAAACAGGTTCTTTCTGCTTTCTTCTGGTAATTTAAACTTGTTCTTCCTATTCAGCTGCCTTTGTAGCATTGTTTAGTTAAGGCTTCAGCATACTCGGGCGGACCTCAGTCCACGTGTACCAGATTAGACTCAACGTGGACCCCCTCAAGGCATGTTTGTGCAAAGATCAATTTTTACAAATGCATGTTCGTACTCTGTGTTGCACAATAAAATGCCCGGCGACGGATTGTTTTGTATGTGACACCAATGTAATAAATTTCCCTTCTTCATCCGTGGTCTGGTTTAGTGGCCTTTTCTTCTTTTTTTTTTTTTTGCCAAGATGCAAGCAATCTATTCCTCCTCATCCGTTGATGCAATGACTGAAATTGTGAGAAATGAAGGAAATTGTCTTGAGAGAATTAAAATCAGGCCCGGCGTGGCTGCGGGAGGGTCTAGAGATTTCCCGGTGGGCTGGTCTGATGTGTGGGCTGCAGGGCCAGCGCTCTGTGATTTATTATTTTTTTTTAGAACTTTTAATTAACAATATATAAACACAGAACACCACTGCGGCTTGCTGCCAGCTCTCTCTCTTTTTTTAATGCAACCTATCAATCAATCCAGTAGGCATGTCAGCAAATGACCAATCGGCAAACTCAATTTGTCCCCAAGGTAAATGCCCCTTGCCTGCGGAGCTGGGCTGCGGCCAGTCAGGATGTATGCGCGAGTATGAAATCTCAACCGACTGCGGATGGTGCACAGTTTCCACGCGGCTCACAGGACGCTCAAATTTGTGGGAGCCTTAAATTTCAGGTATTTTCAGATTTTTTTTTGAGTGTGGTAATTTTTGCTACTTTCATCCTACCGGTACCTGTAATAACTTTTTTTAATGTTAATTTGAGCTTGTTATACTACTTTCAGTTTATTTATGCTAGTTCAAGTTATTTCAGCTACTATTTAGATGTTTTATGCTAATTTTAGCTTTTTTCAGCAAATTTCTCATTTCTCAGAGTCAGCGAATCAGATATTCTTTATTGTCGTTTGTGCCACATGTGGTACATGTGGTGGAACGAAATTATGCACACAGGGTCCCAGTTACATCCAACAATAAAATATAAAAGAAAAGTAGTAATAACATCTAGGATATGAACTAAGAAAAACATTAACTAAAAAAACACTATGCACTAATAGCATAAAAACGTTATGTCGAACAGCAGCACAAACACGAGAATGAGTCTGTATGAGCAGATGAGCACGAATGAATACAGCAACATGAAACAGATCAGCAGCAACATGAAACAGATCAGCAGCAACATGATGTGATATTTCACAGTGATTATTCGGATTATTTATTTATTCATGAGTCTAACAGCCTCAGGGTAGAAGCTGTTCCTCAGTCTAGTAGTTCTACACTTGATGCTCCTCAACCTTCTACCTGAGGGGAGTGGGGCAAAAATGTGTGTGCTGGGTGAGTGGGGTCCTTCATGATGCAGGTGGCTCTCTTCCTGCATCTGGAGGTGTAGATGTCTGTGATGGTGGGGAGACTGACTCCAACATCTTCTGTGCAGCCTTCACCACTCTCTGCAGAGCTTTTCTTTCTGCAGCTGTGCAGCCTCCATGCCACACGTTGATGCTGGAGCACAGGATGCTCTCCACTGCACACCTGTAGAAGGAGGTGAGGACTGAGCTTCTCAGACCAGCTCGTCTCAGCCGTCTGAGGAAGTAGAGTCTCTGATGACCTTTCTTGATCAGGCTGGTGGTGTTGTTGCTCCAGCTGAGGTTATCATTCATGTGTACACCCAAGTATTTGTAGCTGGAGACCACTTCCACTGCAGATCCTCTTATGTTCAGTGGGGTGTGGGTTTGTTTGTTCCTTCTGAAGTCCACAATCATCTCCTTTGTCTTCTTCACATTGATGTGAAGGTTATTCTCTTTGCACCAGCTCTCCAGGTGTTCCACCTCCTGTCTGTAGCTGGACTCATCATTGTTTGTGATGCATCCCACCACCGCTGTATCATCTGCAAACTTTACAATATGACAGCCTGGATGGGTGGCTGCACAACCATACATGAGTAGAGTAAACAGGAGAGGGCTCAACACACATCCTTGAGGAGAGCCAGTGCTAAGAGTTATGATGGAGGAGGATAAGTTGTGGATCCTCACAGACTGCGGCCTGTTTGTTAAGAAGTCCAGGACCCAGTTACAAATGGAGGGGCTTAGTCATAGTGTGAAAAGTTTGTCCATCAGGGTTTGGGGGATCATGGTGTTGAAGGCAGACGTGAAGCCCCTAAAGAGCATACAGACGTAAGAGTCTTTCTGCTCCAGGTGGTTGAGCGCAGTGTGGACCACAGAGATAGCATCGTCTGTTGATCGGTTCTCACGGTATGCGTACTGATGAGGGTCCTCATTGATGGTTGTTTTGATGCGGGTCATGACCAGTTTTTCGAAGCATTTAGCGACTATCGGGGTGAGGGCCACTGGCCGATATTCATTCAGACCAGTCACTGTAGAGCTCTTTGGGACTGAGATGATGGTGGCAGACTTCAGGCAGATGGGAACTGTCTCCAGGGTTAGTGAGGTGTTAAAGATGTCGGCCAGCACCTCGCAGAGCTGATCGAAACATTCTTTCAGCAGCAGAAAGTTCATTCTCAATAGTCCAGGTATCAAATCCGCTCATTCTCAATCAGTTCAACTGAACTGATTGAGAATGAGCGGATTTGATACCTGGACTATTGAGAATGAACTTTCTGGTCTTGAACCACTTTGGACATGTCTGCCTGCCTGGGAGGAGTCGACGAGGGACAAGCCCCCAGAAACCATCTTGGCTACAGCAAACTGGTTGGTCCACTTAAGTTGTTTACTTGGTGGGGTAGCTTCAGTTTGCTTTGGACTGCTCTGACTGACGAAGCCCTCTGGAGTGAGGGTGAAACGTTTCTACTAAAAAGAAACTGTCCAGATGAACTGATTGAGAATGAGCGGATTCTTTCAGCACTTTCCTGGGGATGTTGTCTGGGCCAGTTGCTTTGTGAGGGTTGATCCTCCTGAAAGTACTCCTTACTTCTGCTGAGGTCACGCTGAGATGCTCTTCATCCGGTGGTGAGGTGTCTGGTGCTGGGTGGTCTGTTTGGGTCTTCAAAGCGTGCATAGACCTTGTTGAGGGCATCAGGCAGAGATGGGTCTTTGGGGCATTGTTCGCTCCTGCTTTTATAATTTTATGCACTTAACACTAGAAGTCCCAGAGAAGGGTCATTCAACATTTCTACCTTTGGAACCCAGAGACGGGTCGAGTGACCCGAAGGATTTTAGCTAACATCCTATAATGAGCTGTTAACAGGCGCTTTTGTTTTGTAAATAAGGCCATTACTGGCGCACCACAGGAGGGGGCACACTAATTTGACTAAGGCTGCGCTTTTTTGCGCAAGTGAACTTGGCTTCTAAATCCCCCGGTCCCTTTCAGTGGGCTACATATGTTGGTCCGTCACTTGACCTCAGGTCATGTGACCTATGTCGGTCCGTCAGTTTACCTCAGGTCATGTGACCTGTGTCGGTCCGTCAGTTGACTTCATGTCGTGTGACCTGTGTCGGTCCGTCAGTTGATCTCGGGTGACCTGTGTCGGTCTGTCAGTTGACCTCAGGTCATAAGACCTGTGTTGGTCCATCACTTGACCTCAGGTCCTGTGACCTGTGTCGGTCCGTCAGTTGACCTCAGGTCATGTGACTTGTGTCGGTCCATCAGTTGACTTCATGTCATGTGACCTGTGTTGGTACGTCAGTTGACCTCATGCCGTGTGACCTGTGTTGGTCCATCAGTTGACTTCATGTCATATGACCTGTGTCGTTGTGTCAGTTGACCTCAGGTCATGTGACCTGTGTTGGTACATCAGTTGACCTCATGCCGTGTGACCTGTGTCGGTCCGTCAGTTGACCTCAGGTCATGTGACCTATGTCAGTCCATCAGTTGACCTCAGGTCATGTGACCTGTGTCGGTCCGTCAGTTGACCTCATGTCGAGTGACCAGTGTCGGTCCATCAGTTGACTTCATGTCGTGTGACCTATGTCGGTCCATCAGTTGACCTCAGGTCATGTGACCTGTGTCGGTCAGTCAGTTGACCTCAGGTCATGTGACCTGTGTCGGTCCGTCAGTTGACCTCAGGTCATGTGACCTGTGTCGGTCCGTCAGTTGACCTCATGTCGTGTGACCTGTGTCGGTCCGTCAGTTGACCTCAGGTCATGTGACCTGTGTCGGTCCGTCAGTTGACTTCATGTCATGTGACCTGTGTCGTTGTGTCAGTTGACCTCAGGTCATGTGACCTGTGTCGGTCCGTCAGTTGACTTCATGTCGTGTGACCTGTGTCATTTTGTCAGTTGACCTCAGGTCATGTGACCTGTGTTGGTCCGTCACTTGACCTCAGGTCATATGACCTGTGTCGGTCCCTCAGTTGACCTCATGTCATGTGACCTGTGTTGGTCCGTCAGTTGACTTCATGTTGTGTGACCTGTGCTGGTCCGTCACTTGACCTCAGGTCATGTGACCTATGTTGGTCCGTCACTTGACCTCAGGTCATGTGACCTGTGTCGGTCAGTCAGTTGACCTCAGGTCATGTGACCTGTGTCGGTCCGTCAGTTGACCTCAGGTCATGTGACCTGTGTCGGTACGTCAGTTGACCTCATGCCGTGTGACCTGTGTCGGTCCGTCAGTTGACCTCATGTCGAGTGACCAGTGTCGGTCCATCAGTTGACTTCATGTCGTGTGACCTATGTCGGTCCGTCAGTTGACCTCAGGTCATGTGACCTATGTCGGTCAGTCAGTTGACCTCAGGTCATGTGACCTATGTCGGTCCGTCAGTTGACCTTAGGTCATGTGACCTATGTCGGTCCGTCAGTTGACCTTAGGTCATGTGACCTGTGTCGGTACGTCAGTTGACCTCATGGTGTGTGACCTGTGTCGGTACGTCAGTTGACCTCATGCCGTGTGACCTGTGTCGGTCCGTCAGTTGACTTCATGTTGTGTGACCTATGTCGGTCCGTCAGTTGACCTCAGGTCAAGTGACCCGTGTTGGTCCGTCAGTTGACCTCATGTCGTGTGACCAGTGTCGGTCCGTCAGTTGACTTCATGTCATGTGACTTGTGTCGTTTTGTCAGTTGACCTCAGGTCATGTGACCTGTGTTGGTCCGTCACTTGACCTCAGGTCATGTGACCTGTGTCGGTCCGTCACTTGATCTCATGTCATGTGACCTGTGTCGGTCTGTCAGTTGACTTCATGTCGTGTGACCTGTGTTGGTCTGTCACTTGACCTCAGGTCATGTGACCTGTGTTGGTCCGTCACTTGACCTCAGGTCATGTGACCTTTGTCGGTCCGTCAGTTGACCTCATGTCATGTGACCTGTGTCGGTCCGTCAGTTGACCTCATGTCGTGTGACCTATGTCGGTCCGTCAGTTGACTTCATGTCATGTGACCTGTGTCTGTCCGTCAGGTGACGGACAACAATAGGTCAAGCATGTTTTAGAACACAGCAATGGGCCACCTGCATGTGCCGGCACGCACCGTATATACATGTGCCAAGGACAAGGAGAGAGACAGTACTTGTAAGCAAAATAATTTATTTGACAGAACATCAAAGTTACAGGATAGTCAGCACAGCAGAATAAGACAATTTTATGCATAAAATTGTTCTGGAGCAGACAAAGCTTTCCGTTCAGTGGATGTCCCAAAATGTTCAACTGTGAGATAACTTCAGGGTCTGTTATGTGTGAATTCAGGTCAGGGCCTCTCTTCTGACTAAGGGGGGAAGTGCAAGCAGAGTCTTACTTACCTGGTGGAAACATTGGAATGCAGTTTGTGCAGTCTGGTGTGGTGGGGGTGTCTGAGTTGTGTGCACGCATATTTATAACAAAAGGCAGTTAATGGCCCACTAATGTGGACCCACTAATGGCCCACTAATGGTTGGTTTGGACTAAGGGTCTTTTGACCCTCTTTCAGGACTTTTGGGGGGAGGTCGAAAATCCTGGGACTTCTAGTGTTAATGCCCTTCCACATGCTCCGTGGGTCTTGTGAGGTGAATTGACCCTCGATCCTGTGTGCATATGTGACCTTGGCCCTCAATACCAGCAACCAGCTCTTTCCTTGTCCTTATCAGCTCCTGTGAGTTTCCTGGCTGCCAGCAGGGTGCACATCTCTTCATTCAGCCAAGGTTTTCTGTTCGGGTAACTTTTAAGATATCTTGAGGTAGAGACGGTGTCAGTACATGTGCTAATGTACCCCAGAACTGAGGATGTGTATTGGTCCAGATCAAGCAATCCTCCATTTTCAGCAACTTTTCTGAAAACCTGCCAGTCTGTTCGTTCAAAACGATCTCTCAATATGGGGCCACTGTCCTGGACCCAAAATTTGACTTTCTTTTGTACTGGTCTGGAGCATCTCAGCGGGGGCAGGTAAGCAGGGGCCAGTAATATTGAGATGTGGTCTGACAGTCCTAGGTGGGGGCGGGGTTCGGATTTGTATGCATCTTTTACGTTTGCGTAAACACGGTCCAGCGTGTTGTTTCCACGTGTTGGTATGCCCACATGCTGGTGAAAACTTAGGAGGCAGTCCTTTAGAGTCACGTGATCTGAACCACATTTCACTGTAATCTGCTCCAAAGCCTTGGAGCATGAGTTTTTTTTTTACAACAGTACAATTTGTACACTAACTTTTACTCATGTAAATGCACATGCTGCCTCCCTGTGATTTCCCCGTTAGCTTGCTGCAGTGGTCGGCTTGAAAAAAAGAGTCTGTCATCCAACTGAAAGACTGTATCCAGCATTTCACTCGTAATCCATGTTTTCGTGAGGCAAAACACAGCACACTTCATCATCTGAAACTCTGGTTATGTCAAAAACAGAAATGTACCCATTTTTGACATATTACATTTCTCTGTTTTGTATCCCTTATGTTGTGCTATTTTTAAGGACTACCACTTCAATTTTTAGATTTATTTTATTTTATTTGTTTATTCTGGTTTTTTTATTTTTATTTTTTTATTCATGTATTTTTTTTCCTACTTAAAAGCCCATCTAGGGACAAGTGCTGTGAATTAGCTTGTTGCTATTGCACTATGATGCAAACATGGGACTGTTGTTTTCTCAGTTTGTCTATGTCGATGTGTGTCTGTCCCTATCAAATAAATCAAATCAAATCAAATCTCTTCTGAGGCGCCCACTCAGATGAAGCAAATCCATCTTGTTTTCCAACGAACGTACGTTGGACAGAAAGAGAGATAGCATCTGGAGTTTTCCGGCTTTAGCGTTAGCACGTAGCCTCATCAGAACCTTCGGTAGATGACTTTAAGATCTGCATTCTGACGAGCATTGTTTTGAGTTAGTTGCTGATTTTTGCTATATTTTGGGGCAAATCCGCTCCTATTCTCATCATTTCGGTTCGGCTATAGTTCACACACATAAATTGTGCAGAGTCAGGCACAGAGTCAATATCAAAACTTCTAAAAACTGGGATCGTACCAAGAGCCTGTGAAGCTGCAATTGCTATGAACACGCGATCTTGGCATTTCTTGCACTCCTTTAAACTTTTTTCAACCTAATTCACCAAAAATGTGCTCTCTCCACTTTCTTCTGGTAACGTAAGCTTCTTTCTGCCTTTTTAGCTACTTTTCAGCTGTGTTTCTTTGTTGTTGCTAATTTTAGCTTTTTTCAAATTATTTCCACTTTTTTGTGCTCATTTCTGCTTCTTTCAGCATTGTCGGGCAAATGTTCTTTCTGCTGCTATTTTAAGCTTGTTCTAACTTTTCAGCTAGCTTTTTTTAAAAGCATTTTTAGCTTATGTCAGCAGTTTTAAGATAAATTCAAGTTTTTCATGTTAATTTCTGTTACTTTCAGCCTAATTAACTTCTTTATGCTAATTTTAGCTTGTTATGCTCCATCCAGATTTTTCTGCTGGTTTCAGCTTTTTCTGTTCTTTCAGCTACTATTTAGCTCTTTTATGCTAATTTGAGCTGTTTCAGCTAATTTCGCATTTTCTGAGCTCATTTCAGTTCTTTCTGATTAGTACTTCTGGTGGCTTAAGCTTTGTATTTTCAGCTACTTTGAAGCTTTTATTCGTTTATTTTTGCTAATTTCAGCTTCTTTTTTAAGCTAATTTCTTAATTTTTGTGATAATTTCTGCTTATTTAAACCTAATTCAGCAAATATGTTGTTTTTGCTTTCTTCTGCTAATTTAGGCTTGTTCTTCCATTTCAACTACATTTCAGAATTTTTTTTAGCTACTTTATGCTGTTTTAAAAAAAAAGCAAATTCTTCTGCAATAATCATTCACATCGCATTTTCACAGGAAATGCAATTTTCTAGTTAGATATTACAAACTCCTTTATGTAATTATTTTAAACTGCTTGTTTAATTTTTTTCCAAGTCAGTATGTTTGAAGGTTCTGGGCTAAGATTTTGCAAATTCAAAAATATGATTAGAAGATGGAGGAAACACCTTCATAGAAGGATCTTTTTCATCCAAAGGTCTGAGGAAGACAGGAACAGGTAGATTCTTCATCTTGCTCTCTGCCTGAGCACCACTGACCTGAAAAAAATTAATAAATAAAAAGCAGTACAGTACTGTGTTATGGATCATGTCTTGTGTAATTCTGACATTTCAAAAGGCAATGGGTACCGTACAAATGGGGTGCTAATAAAAAAAAAAAAAACACTTCATACTTTGTATTTCTTGGGTAAACTCCAGCCGTATGCCTGCACCCGGCTGTCCTCCTTCTGAACATGAGCTCTGACCTGTTTGTACTGAGCTCGCTTCTGTTCTCGCCTCGATGTGACACTGTCAACTGGTGCTCTGTGGGATACAAAACAGCTCACTTATAACTTCAGAATATTAAGTTTGAAACATGAAAATAACCCTTTACTTTGGCAAAGGTGAGTTGGTTTCACTTTATACCAAATGTCCAAAAGATTCCACAAAGACTCTAGGACAACAGAACGATTTGAGGCCAACACATCAGTTTACTCAGGGACTTTGAGCTGTCTTGTGCAAATTTAAACATTTTTTCAGCTACTTTCAGCTAATTTCAGCTGGTCTTTCAGCTGCTTTTTGCTCCTTTCAGGATCTTTCTGCTAACAACATATTGCATATTTAAACTTTTATTCAGTTACTTTCAGCTAATTTAAGCTGGGTTTTTCTTCTTCAGATATTTCATGCTCCTTTAAAATTCTTTCTGCTATCTACAACATTTTTGTGCTTCTTCTAACTTCTTTCTGCTAATTTTTTCAGCTTATGGTATGATTATCCATCCATCCATCCATCCATTTTCTTCCGCTTATCCGGGGTCGGGTCTCGGGGGTAGCAGCCTAAGTAGGGAGGCCCAGACTTCCCTCTCCCCAGCCACTTGGAGCAGCTCCTCTGGGGGAATCCCAAGGCGTTCCCAGGCCAGCCGAGAAACATAGTCCCTCCAGCGTGTCCTGGGTCTTCCTCTGGGCCTCCTCCCGGTGGGACATGCCCGGAACACCTCACCAGGGAGGCGTCCAGGAGGCATCCTAACCAGATGCCCGAGCCACCTCAACTGGCTCCTCTCGATGTGGAGAAGCAGCGGCTCTACTCCGAGTCCCTCCCGGATGACTGAGCTTCTCACCCTATCTCTAAGGGAGAGTCCAGACACCCTGCGGAGAAAACTCATTTCAGCCGCTTGTATCCGAGATCTCGTTCTTTCGGTCATAACCCAAAGCTCATGACCATAGATGAGGGTGGGAACGTAGATCGATCGGTAAATTGAGAGCTTTGCCTTTTGACTCAGCTCTCTCTTCACCACGACAGACCGGTACAGCGCCCGCTTCACTGCGGACGCATTATTATCCTTTCAGCTAATTTATGCAAGTTTCAGTTTTTTCTATTTCAACTACTATTTAGCTGTTTTATGCTAATTTTAGCTTTTTCAGCAAATTCCACATTTGTTGCACTCATTTAAACTTTCTTCAGCCTAACTGAGAAAAAATGTGCTCTTTCATCTTCCTTCCGGAAGTTTAAGCTTCATTCTGCTTTTTTTAAGCTACCATACTTTTCAACTGGTTTTTGCTAATTTAATGTGTGTGACATGATTTTGGAACTTTGCATAAAATGGCAAAACATATATATCTTGTATCATTCAACTATGTTCGTTGTTGCAAACAAAATGATAAATTAATGAAAATTCGTTTCAAAGTGAGTTAAAAATTTGCGCTGTGTTTCTTCACAGGACATCCGGGTACTGCCGCATGCGACTTCTGTGACGTACGAACAGGAATGTCTCCTAGAACGCCCCTTTTACATAACAATGTCGCACAATATAGAAACCGACAAATTTAGCAATCTAAGTTTAGATTTGAGCGATTTGTGTTCAGTTTGGGATTGGGAAGCCAAAGTTAGTTCAGGGGGTTGAACAAGAAACAGCAGGTTCTGCCTTACCGTTCAGGTGGAGCGAGGGGGGCTCCGAGGGGGACAGCTTTGTTTGTCTTGTCCAGTCTTGACGAAGTTTTTCATCTTTTGGGAAAGTGAAAAGGCTCACTTGTTCACTGATGATATTAGAACACCCAAATGCGACACAACGTAACAACATTTTCCAAGTTATACAAAAGAAAAAATCGCGATCTTGCAGACAATGAATATGCGTTATCCTAACAGACGCAGACTGACATTCCTGTTCGTACGTCACAGAAGTCACATGCGGCAGTACCCGGATGTCCCCTGAAGAAACACGGCGCAAATTTTAAATTCACTTTGAAACGAATTTTCATTAATTTATCATTTTGTTTGCAACAACGAACATACGGTAGTTGAATGATACAAGATATATATGTTGTACCATTTTATGCAAAGTTCCAAAATCATGTCACACACACTTTAAGCTTTTTGTCAGATAATTTCTACTGCTTTGTGCTAGGGGTGCGAATCTCTCAGTGTCTGGAGAATCGATTCAATTCCGATTTTTGGTGTCACGATTCGATTCAAAATAATGTTTCGATTCAGAAACGATTTTTGATTCAGAAACGATTTTTCTATTAAAATTGTCATGAATTTAGTTTAAGTTTTGTAACTGACAAGCTGAAAAGAATAAACAACATTGTAAACAAATAGAACATTTATTTAAAACAATAATTTGAGGTTCTGTACTGTATCAAATTTTTTGCATCATTTGATATTTATACCAAAAAAAGGAACAAATTATACAGGAATGCATTAAATTCTGAAACTTAAATTACCAGTGCTGTATTAGGTTAGCTTAGTTGCCTGGACTTCTCTAAAACAACAAAAGAAAAAGAAAAATCTAGGAACAAATAATTCATCCATCCATCATCTTTACCCGCTTCTTCCTTTAAGAGTCACAGGGGTCACTGATGTCCATGTTCAGCCATCACTGTGCGAGAGGCGGGGGACACCTGGACAGGTCTCCTGTCCATCATAGACAAATAATTCAATATATATATATATATATATATATATATATATATATATATATATATATATATATATATATATATATATATATTTTTTTTTTCTTTCGGCTTCTCCCTTCGTTAGGGGTCACCACAGCGAACTAGTCGCATGAAGACTTGGCAATTGTTTTTACGCCGGATGCCCTTCCTGACACAACCACAGACCACCGAGCTACCACAGCTCTCTGTGTGGAGCAGAGAGCTGATATCTTAGGGTTCCCGGGGGAGCAGATGGTGTGGGTTAAGGGCCTTGCTCAAGGGCCCAGAGTGGGGCAGATGAGGGTGGAGACAGGTGTGACTGCTTCACTTATCCCACCCACATTTTTGATGTTGTCGGTACCGGGGCTTGAACCGGCGATCTTCCGATCACAAGCTCACCTTCTTAACCTCTGCGCCACCACTCCCACTATATATATATAATATATATATATAATA
>JBBPBX010030747.1:6206-21812 GCA_038048925.1 Garcialebias charrua
AGCAGGTAAAAAATGTAATACTCAACTTGAAAGGATCCAGTTGTCCTTTAAAATTGTTGAAGTATTTTTCCTTTAGACGCTTTACAACGAAATGACCCCACAGCGTAAAAGATCTCTTTAATTAAGAACTAGAAGACGCATTTGTTGTAACTGACCAGGAGGGATGGAGTTTCATTCCTCAGTCATTTGCATCATTCAACCAGAACTGACAGCTCTGCAGATAACAGAGCCCTGGTTGCTGTGGTCAGACAATTTGATTGTCAGCTGGGGGGAGGGTTGATTGATAAAGACCCACCCCCTTCTAATTCTGTGACAGCTCCTGTCAGAAGAACAGCTTCTTATCTGAGATGTATCAACTGTTAAAGTACTCTTCCCACCCCGACAACACACAGAGGCCTAAATACTCAAACACACATGAGAAAACAGCTAAAATATTTGGTCTGCCAACCTCTTCACACTGACTGGACTTTATGAGAATGTTTAAAAGTAAAGACCAATGTAACAATTCTTGGTTTCTTATTGAACAAATACTTGAGCAATGCTGTCCTGTTAATTCTTTATTCATCCTATAACAACCAGTCTCTTACATGTTAAAGCTGGTATTTCACTGGGCTGCAACTCATGTGAATCTAACTGAAAAAACTGTCCATCCATCCATCCATTCATCCTTTCTGTTCCGCTTATCCGAGGTCGGGTCGTGGAGGTAGCAGCCTAATAGGGAGGCCTAGACTTCCCTCTCCTCAGTCACTTGGGCCAGGTCCTCCGGGGGAATCCCAAGGCGTTCCCAGGCCAGCTGAGAAACATAGTCCCTCCAGCGTGTCCTGGGTCTTCCTCTTGTGTGGACGGGAGATCATGGGCATGAACTAACATCACCCCCCTTTGGTCATGGGGAACCACGAACACAGGTGAGGACGTTGGTCCATGAGCGAAAGTTAAGATGCCCTTGATTAGTTTTAGCTGTTTGCGCAGCTGATAGAGGACCTTAAGGTCTGGATCGGAATCCAGGTCGTCTTTAGACGGAGTGTTTTTGTCTGGATCAGTCAGGTACAGTATCATGGAGTTGATAGCAGGATCCGACTTCTGTAGTTGGATGATGTCTGGGTCAGTCAGTGCGGGTCGTACAGAGACTGCGTTGTCAGCAGGTCTGGCTGCGGCCTGTGCACGTGTGACTGCCATAACCCTGACTGTAGGTTGTATTGACAGAGTCTTGATTAACCAGGAGGGGTCGAAGGACCATAGAGGACCTTCGTCGGCTCCTTCTTTGGCTAAGGAATCTGCAATGTCATTGTAGTGCTTGTCATCGCCTGGGACTCTAGAATGTCCTGGAACTTTCTTCCAGTAGATCTGTAAGTCGTGTGATGTCACCAAGTGATCACACGCTATGAAAAGCTCTTTGTGTTTGACCACTTTTCTGTCGCTTGTTAGGAAACCGTTCTGTTTCCACACAGCGAGGTGACAAGCGAAACTCAAACGAGCATAGTTAGAGTCAGTGCAGATGACTAGCGTCTTGATGGAGCGTTCTACTACCATCTGGAGAGCTATTAGGATTCCTGCAATCTCAGCGTACTGAGAAGTCTGAGATCCTAATTTGTAGCTGAAAGTTATCTGCTCTTGGTCTTGGAGGAGGACCCCTCCAACACCTGCTCTGCAGATTTTGTCGCGGAGGAATGAAGATCCATCCACGTACAATGTTGTCATATCTTTGCAGATATTGTCATCAAAGAAGTGGTGATTCGGGTCTTCAGTTACTGGGGGTTTTACCTCAACCGGCGGCTGGGTGGCTGGTACATCTTGTGTACACTTTTGGCAGATTGCCAAGTCCGTCCCCAGATGTGACTTCTTGTTTTGACCATAACGTATGTCTAGGTTAAAACTTTGAAGCGCCATGAGCCACGTTGCAACACGTGAGTTTGTTACCACACCATCTCTGATGCGTTCACTGTTAAGAAAAGTCACTGGCTGGTGTTGTGTTTCCACAATGATTTTCTGTCCACCAATGTAGCTGGAGAAATGTTTTACTGCCCACACTGTGGTCAGTAGAGCTTTCTCACAGTCTGAGAATCTCAACTCGGGGCCTGCCATCGTCTTGCTGGCGTAGGCCACCACACGCTTGTCTCTGTCGTGTATCTGGTACAGACCTGCACTTATACCAGCTCCCAAAACAACGGTTAATCATTTATTATTTTAAATCCGTAACGAAATTTTTTTTTTTAACATCAGCTAATGATAAATAAAATGACATTATAAAGATGTCTGACCATGTCTTTATGTTAATATATTTTGATCTTAGTCCACACTTTGGGTCAGAATAGTTTTTTTTTTTTTTCCCTTTTATTTATTTATTTATTTATATATTTTTTAAATTAATGAGCGGCACTTAGCTTGTAGAAGTGGATGCGTGTCCGTCCTCATAACGAAATCCGCTGAGTTTTTCCCGTGCTCTCTCTCTGTGCTTGTCGGAGCCCGGCTGCTTGGCCCCTGCCACCTTCCATGATAGTCCATCCAGCTTCTCCATCAGCGTCTCTGCTGCAGAGTCCTCGCTGCTGCTGCTTTCTGGAGCGAGACCTCTCTTCTGTAGATCCTTCATGGCGTCCGCCGCGTTGTTGTACGTGATCGGGCCGTCATCAAAAAACACACGGAGTTTAGTTGTTGACGAGTTTCTGAAGCGGATACCTTTTTCCTTCAGAAGTTTTCTGACAGGTGCGTAAGCTTTCCTCTTCTTCTGGGTCTCTGTCGGGTAGTCCTGGTCGAAGTAAATCCGCTGCTGGTTGAGATAAATTTCTTTTTTCTTCCAAGCTGCTCGAAGCACCAATTCTCTGGTTCTGAATGCCAAAAATGAAATCACCACAGAGCGGGGGTTTGCGCTTTGCGGTGGTTTAAAGGGCTCTGATTGTGCACTGAACTCATACTCTTTCCGAGTTATGTCAGCCTGCACGGGAGAGACCCCCCACGATAGAAGACTCGTGGGGACTTTTCTCTTCCTCCTAGACTCCTCAAAGAGTCACTTTGTTTTGGAAGTCCTACCCGTTGTCTGTTTTTTAGTCTCATGTTTTTTGTTTGTGATTTTTATATATGTTTTATTTTTGAGTCATTTTGTTTTGGAAGTCGTTCATGTATTATGTTTTGTAGTTTTAGGCTTTTCTTTTTTGTTAATTGATTTACTGGTATCGTCACCTTGGATGTGTATGTCAAAGGGATTTTTTCTTTTAAGGAGTTATGCTCCAACAGCAATATAAAATTATATCTATTAATGTTCACGGGTTACAGAATCCAATTAAAAGAGTAAACTTATAGCTAAAATGGAGAACGGCAACAAATAATATTCTGGCAAGAAACGCATTTAACAAAAGAGAACCATGAAAAATAAAAAAAAATGGATTTTAAAATGACATTTTATTCTTCCAATCCAAAGGCACACACGAGGGGTGTGGCTATATTAATAGCAAATAATGTGGACTTTCAGATGTCCAAACAAATTACAGACAAAGAAGGTCGTTTTGTTTTGGTGAGGGGAACAATAGACTCAAAAGAAGTAACTCTACTCAATGTATACAGACCCCCAGGACATGATAAAACTTTAATTGATAAAATATTTGATCTCATATTGACTGAAACATCTGGTGTATTGATAGGTGGAGGTGACTGGAATGCACAACTTCATCCGTCCTTGGATTCCTCAAACCCTTCAAAAAAAATTAACCCTGAATCTATGTATATAAAAAAGATGATTAAAAAGACTGGTTTAATAGATGTATGGAGGGATTGCCACCCACTGACCAAAGAGTACACCTTCTTCTCTCATCCCCATGGCGTTTACTCAAGAATTGATTATTTTTTCATATTTAGAGCAGATAGATATAGGGTATTAGATTGTAGTATTGGCACTAGGGACGTGTCAGATCATTCAGGGATATATTTGAAAATATGTTTAGATTCTCACCCTAAGTCAACAATATGGAGATTTAACACATCTCTGCTAAATGATAACGAATTTGAGAATTTTATTAACAAAGAATTTACGGACTACTTAGAATTTAATAACAGTAATGAATTATCACCAAGCATATTATGGGATGCAGCAAAAGCAGTATTACGTGGGAAAATTATAATGTGGGCATCAAGGAAGAAAAAAGAAAAATGTGAGCAATTTAATAATTTGAATAAACAACTAAACAATTTGGAGCAGGAGCATATTGAAACCAAAGACTCTACCCTATTAAAGCAAATTGCCACAATAAAAGCGGAACTTAATAAGAAACTTGATGATAAGGTGATACTTAATCTTAAATACATAAAACAAACTTACTATGAGAATGGACCTAGAGCAAAAAAGCTAATAGCCTGGCGACTAAAACAACAACAACTAGATAGATCCATTTTTAAAATCAAAAACCCAATTTCTAATCANAAAACAAAAAGTGGCAGCAAAAAACAAACAAAACAAACTTAAACTGTGGGTAAAACATGAGGAGGCACGAGGAAGACTGGACATGGTATAAAGCACAACAATATCAGAATCATGTGTGAGGTAAGTGGAGACAATGTATGGGACTGATGAGAATATCTGCAGCAACTAATGAAACTGGGAACAGGTGTAACTGGGAGACTGAAGAACAGAAACTGACTGAGGAAGAAGTGTGATAGCACAGAGGGACAGTGAACAAATCAAACTAGAAAACCCAATAAAATAAACCATTACCACAATGATAAACAAATAAATTTAATCCTGATGCAACCTGGAACTGGTGAAAAAAGATGGCTATTTTAAAGCAACAGTTGCATTTACCATTCCTGTTTGTTTATTATTTTTTAAAATCATGTTTAAATATTGAAAAAGCAGTGCCCATCCCTACAGGAAACGGAATTAGATTGTTAGTTCATGCTGGTGTCTCAGCATGGGAAAAACTGTGCCCAGGCTGCTGTCTGACTGGTGAGCTTCAGTAATTTGAAGAGTTTCAGTGGATCAACACCAGCTGAGTGGAAATACACATAAGTTCAAACAATCACAGCATTTTTCAGTTCAGTAAACCGTCTGTCTCTCCAAGCATCCATTTTGGGGACCGAGATGGGTCCAGAAATTTGTGGTGTCCTTGAGCAAGATATCTAATCCTCAATTGCCCACTGCTCCACCTGGGTGTATCTCAGGTGTGATGGGTGAAATACAGAGAACTAATTTCATCATTGTATGGGAATATACAATGATGACAACACATACTTTCTTCTTTCTTTTTTCTTGTTTCTCATTTTTTTCGACTTATCCAAAGGTTTCCAAGAGAGAAACCCAGACATCACTCTCTTCAGCTCCTCTTGGGGCATCCTAAGGCATTTCTATTCCAGAGAATAAATTATCCATGCAACAGTTTCTGGGTCTACTCCAGGGTCTTCATCCCAGTGGGATTTGTAACAAAACATATTTAGGGGGAAGCGTTCTATTAATTGTAGATGCCCAAATATAATAAACTATAGTCTGAGCTTTTTTATTAAAGATAACTAAGCCCCTCATTATACTTCTCAGGATGTGCCCATCCACTCTTTGGGGGGAAGCTCATTTCATCCACTTGTATTGGAGATATTGTTCTCTCAGTCGAAATTATGACTATATATTCTTAACCCTCCATTTAGGTTTAAACTTGGGTTTTAAACTTTGAAAACTTTTCTGTTTGTGTCAGATCCTTGATTTCATACTTGAGGGCCAGTGATGCAAACTATATGATGGCCTTCAACTCAGAGTAAGTGACTCTCATACTGGTTACTTTAAGCTCAGCTGTGAATCAGACCAGTTGACACTGAAGGTTTAATCTTGAAGACACCAACAGAACCACATCATCTGCAAAAGCAGAGATGGGATCCTGAGTTTTACACACCAGACACCCTTCTCCTACAGCACATTGAGATCCTTTCCATGGATGCTACTAAACAGGATCAGAGACAAAAGCAATTAACTTTATGAGAAAGAAGATTTTATAAAGCATGCTAATGGTTAAAAAAAATCTGCTGACACTGAAGCTTCTTGTGAGAAGCCAATCTCTCCAAGAGTCTGGTCCGTGTGTCAGAGAGCAGCCTGATTCAGTGGATCACAGTGGGATCCTTCTGGTATGGAGTAGCAGCTGAGTTGTGAGCTGATGTTGCAGTGTTCTCTGTGCCATCACTCGTATCCCTTCTCCATCTCTGCTGACTCATTCGCGCCTGGCAGAAGTAATCTGAGGACAGCTGATGGCAAGAGAATCATTTGTTTCATCAAACATGAACTCAGTGCACTGTTGCTAGAAGAGCAGCTCCTATAGAGAGCATGCACATTTATTTCAAATGGAAACAGATGCAAACAATTTGTTTTTGAAAAAGCTTTAACAGCTGTGCCTGTGGACTGTAATGAGAAACTGAAGGTTGATAAATGATCTGAGAAGGAAATAGTTTTTAATTTAATATTTAATCTGTGCACTGGACGATGAATTCCCTCAGTAATCACATTTACTTTATTGAATACCATACATTTACAAATAAATACTGATGGCTAGTATTGTATTATGTGAGACTGTTGTGTCAGATATAAATTTAGAACAAGACAAGAAATTAGATTATTTTATGTATAGCTAAACTGAAATTCATTCAAATTTTAAACTTTCAATGCATGATGATCATCACAGAAGACTAAATGGTGAGGGAAACATCTACAGCATAACATCTACTGAGATCTTTACTGAGAGGCAAGCTGCTCATGTGTCTACTGTCTCCTGGGTCACAGTTTATCAATCATAGCTCAGTTTGTGAGTGTAGGGAGCACACTGTCTGATGTGCTGATCCGTAACACAGAAGCACCGTCTCTGTTTCTGTTACCTCTCTACGCCTCAGACTTTCAGTACAGATGTGAGTCATGCTACCTTCAAAAATATTTTTGATGACTGTTGTACTGTATTGGGGGATATTAGAGATGAACAGGTATTAGATGACAGGGAACATTGCAGAGTGGTCTTGCAGAAATCATCTACTCCTGAAAATAGACCTGACAAGTTGTTGACTTAGGAAGAAATAACCAACAACCATGATCACCAACATCTTTGGGAAGGAAGGGGGGGTTGTGAATGGATACGGAGACTTTGAAATACTTCTGAACAGCAGGCTAGACTGGAGCACCAACATTGAAGCTGTGTGTAGGGGAGCAGGGTATTTTCTGAGGAAGCACAGATCCTTCAACATGTTCCATAAGACGTTGGAGATTCTTTTTTATCAGTGTGAGGTGGCAGGTGTTATCTATTGTACTGTTGTCTTCTGGGGAAGCAGCATCAGTGTCAGGGATGTCAACAGGTTCAATGTACTCATTTAAAAAGCTGGAAAAAATCATTGAGACAACTTTGAGACATTTGAGTCAGTGAGGGTCATGAAGTCACCAAACAAACTGCTCTCCATCAAGGACAACCAATATCATTTCCTTCATTTTACCCCATAAAGGAGAAAAGCTCTAAGTGAAGCTCTAACAGGTGAACACCAGTAAACATCCCTGTGCACAGCAACTGTAAAAATATAATGCACATTATACTCCACTATAATATCTACTGTAAATATTACAATATATACATCCTGCCAACATGGCAGTATTTTTGTTTTAATGTGCACTTAAAGGTGCTATGTGTAACTTTCTGTAGAGCGCAGAACTTAGAAATATTTTCAACAGGCAAAGCATTCTGATCCCTCCCCCTCAGAGCCATATATGGCTCTGCTCCCCCTGGCCCTGCTGAAATTCAAATTCAAGCTCTGTTTTTATTGGCTGATTCAAATTCAAGCTCTGTTTTTATTGGCTGGTTACAAACTCTGTTTTTATTGGCTGGTTAACGGCGGGTCACTCTGTGTTTTTAGTGTTTTTATAAATGCTGATAGAGAAGCAAGGGGACTATAGTTTTTTTCAGAGATTACTTTGTCTAACATCAGTCTGTCAGTAGATAGTGACAGAGTGAAGAAATATGTTAAAAATATATTGTTAGAAAAGTTACAGACTGCATTACAAAGTTACATAGTGTAGCTTTAAAATGTACGGTTTGTTTTGCATTTGTTAAAATTAGTGTATTTTTTATGTTTTTAAGTTTTGAAATAGTCTTCTTCTGTGGCAGACCAATTTTCCTCAGGATTAATAAAACATTCTATTCAATTTCCCATCCATCCATCCATCCATCCATCCATCCATCCATCCATCCATCCATCCATCCATCCATCCATCCATCCACTCATTATCTTTACCCACTTCTTCCTTTTCGGGTCGCGGGGGTCGCTTGTGCCATATCCAGCAGTTACTGTACGAGAGGTGGGGGACACCCTGGACAGGTCTCCACTTTCCAGTCCATCACAGAGACAAATGAGACCAATCATGATCACCAACCAAATGAGTTACCAATCAGTCTAGCATGCATGTTTTTGTTCTGTGGGAGGAAACTGGAGTATGCAGAGAAAACCCACGCATGCACGGAGAGAACGTTCAAACTCCACCCAGAAAGGTCCCCGGTCCAGGATTTGAACCAGGGTAATCTGCTTGCTGAGAGGCAGCAGCTCTACAAGTTGCACCACTGTGTTGCCCCTTACTTAGATAAGTGCTATGCAAATAAAATGTATTATAATTATTATTATAGGTGAGTGTTGGAAGATAGACAGACCAGTAAATTGAGAGCTTTGGCTTTCAAATCAGCTCTCTCTTCACAGCAACAGACCAAAGTAATGCCCTCATTACAGAGGACGAGGCCCCAATCTGTCAAGCCATCTTCCGCTCCATCCCACCCACATCGGATGTTATCAACCATAAAATGGCCCTCATCAAATATTATCATCCCCATACGTAGCGGTCAAAATGCCCCTACTGTAGCTACTAGTAGGTTTAAAGGTATGTTGTCAACGTTACAAGCAGTGACAGCAGGCTCCATCTTTAGCTACGTGTTAGTTTCGAGTAAAGCCTCTGGCGTTAGGTTCAGGGTCTTGGTTAGGTTTAGGCACATGGGTAAGGAGGTTAGGTTTAGGGTTGGTCCTCAAGGTCAGGTTTAAGGTTAGGTTGAGGAAAACAGTTACATAAGCTGAAAAAACCAAAAACGGTACACTTCCGGGTTCACGGAAACACGTTGCCTACTCACAGCGATAATAACGCTGATAACGTTCTGTTAAACATGCTAGTAGGTAGATTGTGACCTATTCGCCGCTACAAATGGGGATGATAACAGTTGATAACACCCACTGTATGGACTGACAACATCCGAACCCGCTGTCCATCCTACCATCATTTGTGAACAAGGCACTCAGATACGTGCACTCCTCCACCTGAGGCAAACACTCTCCGCTGAACCAGAGGGGCATTCCACTGATTTCCAGTAGGAAACCATGCCTTCAAACTTTGAGGAGCAGACTCTATCCCAACTGTTTCACACTCAGCTGCAAACTGCCCCAGTGCACGCTGAAGGTCTTGGCCTGAAGATGCCAACATAACCACATCATCCAAATAAATAGGAGACAAGATCCTGAGGTTTCCAAATCAGACACCCTCCTCTACGTGACTGTGTTTCAAGATCTTGTGCATGAACACCACAAATAAGATTGGAGACAAGGGACAGTCCTGGTGGAGTCCAACATGGGAAACACACTTGACTTTGTGCCATCAATGCAGACACACCTCCTGCTTTACCATAGCATACCATACATAGCATACCATACCATACCACACCATACCATACCAATTTATTTATAGTGCACATAAAACAGCAACAAGGTCAACCAAAGTGCTGTACAATAGAAACAAACAAGCACAACGAACAGGAAAACATAAAATAAAAATATAGATACAAATAGCAACAGAAACTAACTAAAATGACTGGCAGCACAGTGGCACAACTGGTAGAGCTGCTGTCTCTCAGCGAGCAGGTCCCTGGTTCAAATCCCGGTCCAGGGGCCTTTCTGGGTGGAGTTTGCATGTTCTCTCCGTGCATGCATGGGTTTTCTCCGAGTACTTCGGTTTCCTCCCACAGTCCAAAAACATGCATGATAGGCTGATAGGTAACTCTAAATTGTCCCTAGGTGTGAGTGAGAGAGTGAATGGTTGTTTGTCTCTATGTGTCCCTGTGATGGACTTGCGACCCATCCAGGGTGTACCCCGCCCCTCGCACAGTGATTGCTGGACATGGGCGCCGGCGACTCCAGTGATCCAAAATTCATTCATTCAACCTTTATTTAGTCAGGTAAATCTTTTGAACCTCAAGGGCTCATTTACGAAAGCGACCTGCTAAAACTAAAGAACAATGAACAGCAGTGGTATAATTTCCTTAAACAATAAACAATAAACAAACAAACAATAAACAATAGAAAACAAAAGAGAGAAGAAAAAAAAAAAACAAAAGAAAGTTTTTTTTTTTTTTTTTTTTTTTACAAAGTATCAAAAAACTAGCAAAACATTATAAGGTAGACGTATAAAATCAAAGACAGGAACAGATCTGCATTGGTTTTTGCCAGGATTCCAACAGATTCTGAAAACCATTTAGAGAAGTCAAGGTCGAGAGCTTCAGATCTTTTTGTAAGATATTCCATGAAGCAGGAGCGGAATAGGAGAAGGCTAACAGTAGCAGCACATTAGACGAGTCCAGGCACTAGGGCGACGAAAACTGCACCCTGAACACTCCAATAGTTTTGTAAATATGGGACATGACTGCGCATGTGCAACTGATAATGAGAGTCAATGGTTTAGCTGCCGGCGCCCAGAGAAAACCGGAAGTACGTCACAATCAGAAAACGTTTTTTGAAACAAACAATATAACTCATCATTACTCATAAAATATTTATCCTACACAACTAAAAACATATATGCATATATTTCGAAATATTTTTATTTTATTATTTCATTTTTATGAAAAAAATTAAGTCTTCAAATGGTGGAGCAGCTGCAGAGGTTCCAGAAGGGCGGCAGGGCGGCGCCCTGGCGCCCTCTAGTGGTGAGCCGCCGCTGCTCACGCCGTAGATTCAACGCTGACAAGGCTAATCCCATAACCTCCATCTAGTCTGACTCTCGCCATTCTTCACGCCGCGATGCTCGGGCCGCTAACAGTAGCAGCACGTTAGCCAACCTAGCTCAGTCGGCTAGTGCTCTAGTCGCTACCTCGCCTCCTCCGTAAAGTTTGGACTTCTGAATGTTCGCTCCCTCACGGGAAAAGGTCAGCTTATTCAGGATCTAATATCTGACCGTAAATTAGATTTAATCTGTTTTACAGAAACGTGGCAACAACAAAATGACTTTTTTCATTTGAATGAGTCTACTCCACCAGGGTTTGTTTACATCGCCAAATCCCGTGAGCCGACCGCGGAGGAGGTCTTGCGATAATTCACCGCGAGAACTGGAAGGTCACGCCGGTTCACACACCTCCTTCCCTCTCCTTTGAACACACTGTGTGTCTACTCTCAGGCCCTACCCCCAACGTTGTTGCCACTTTCTACCACCCGCCAAGAGTAAACAACTCTTTCATGAATTGCTTTGATGCTCTAATGGCCCATCTCTCAGCTCTTTCACCCAACATTATCCTGCTGGGAGATTTCAACATACATATGGATGAAGACAACAACTCCCTCACCAGAGACTTCACATCCTGCCTGGACAGCTGTGGCTTCCAACAATTCATCAACTTTCCAACCCACATAAAGGGCCACACTTTGGACTTACTTTGCTGCTCCGGACTCTCTCTTCTTAACTGCTCTTCTGATGAACTTCCTTTTACTGATCACCTGATGATTTCATTTAAGTCAATCTTAAATTGTCCTCAGAGAAACCTCAATGCACTCTTTCCTTCCGTAATATCAAGATTATCAACCATGACATTCTTTTATCTCATATTAATAATTCCTTCTTCACCTTCAATTCTTCTAACCCAGATGATCTTGTCACATTCTACAACAACAGCCTCACCAACATCCTTAACTCTGTTGTTCCTTTGAAAACCCGGTCTGTTTCCTTCTCCAACTCTGCACCCTGTCACTCCAGAACTCCATTCCCTGAAAACCAAAGGTCGGTTGGCAATTCAAAGACATTGTTTTCTCTCCTTCACCGTTCTGTCTCATCTCCTAACTCTCTACCCTCTCACGTGGTTTCCACAGAATTTTGTAACTCACTTATGACATGTTTCAATGAAAAGATTCTTTCAATTCATAAACACCTTGGACCAAATACTGCCCCCAGCATCTATGTTGAACTCCCTCCCTCCCTCCGTCCCTCCCTCCCTCCCTTTCTCTATCTTCTCTCTCCCCTTTGCTGATGACATTGCTGACATTATCAGCAAGTCTAAGTCTTCATCCTGTCAACTTGATCCATTTCCCACAGTTCTTGTTAAATCCTGTCTGCTCCCTATCATCACTAACATCATCCACTCCTCCCTAACCTCTGGCATTGTTCCCAGTCCCACAGCCTTCAAATCTGCTGCCATCACTCCCATCATCAAGAAACCCGGTCTTGACTTTACCAACTTCAGTAAACTTCGTCCGATCTCCAATCTGCCCTTTATCTCCAAGATTCTTGAAAAAGCTGTTGCTAGTCAACTTCACTCTCACCTGTCCAACAACAACATTTATGAAGAGTTTCAAGCCGGTTTTCGCCCCCACCATAGCACCGAAACAGCTCTAATAAAAATTACTAACTACTCAGTCTGCCTATTTCCACCTCCAAAAAGTAACTGTCTCTGTCCTTCTCTCACACCCTGCTCCACAGCCATCAATGTGCACAGTCTTGTGACTTCCCGTATCGACTACTGCAACTCTCTTCTCTATGGCCTCCCTAACAAATCTCTCCACAAGCTACAGATGGTCCAGAACTCAGCTGCCCGTGTCATCACTCAAACCTCCTCCTATAACCACATCACTCCTGTCCTGCAGCAGCTCCACTGGCTCCCGGTTAAATCACGCATTGTCTTCAAAATTCTACTTCTCACGTTCAAAGCTATCCACAACCTTGCCCCTCCTTATCTATCTGACCTCCTACAAATCTCCATCCCATCACGCTCTCTCAGATCCTCCTCTTCACTACATCTCCATGTACCCTCTGCCCGCCTCTCCACCATGGGGAGCAGGGCCTTCACCTGCTCTGCCCCTCACCTCTGGAATGCTCTACCGCCAGACCTTCAAAACACCACCTCCCTTTCTCTGTTCAAGACTGCTCTGAAAACACATCTCTTTAGACTCGCTTATCATTAACTTTACTAAATGTATTTTATATTCTTTTGTATTTTATATTCTTTAGTTATTTTATATTTCAATTTGATTCAATTCTGTGATGTGTTTCTTTCTGCAAAGTGTCCTTGGGTGTCCTGAAAGGTGCTTTTAAATAAATATTATTATTATTATTATTATTATTATTATTATTATTATTATTATTATTATTATTATTATTATTATTATTATTATTACATGCCAGGGAGACAGAAAAGTGGGTGAAGAATTTATCTGACAGACAGCTCACCCAACTGGAGACAGAGATTCTTGCCAGGGGACTGAACTTTGCAGTTGCACCAAGTAGAATTCCTCTGGTGGAGATGATCACAGCCACTGAGTCAGCCATCCGTAACAACAAAATTAAAGACTTTGAAGCAGAACAACTCAGAGTCAAAGTTTCAGCCTGTCTCAGTAATGCTAAACCACCACCTTCCAACATCAGTAGAGAAGAGAGGGATGCACTCACCACTCTTAGCAAGGACAAAAACATCATAATTCTCCCAGCAGACAAAGGAAGGTGCACAGTGATTTTGAACCAGAAAGACTATCATGAGAAAGTTATGTCACTCCTTAGTGACTTAACCACTTATGAACCGCTGAAAAGAGATCCAGGAAGTGGTTACAAGAAGAAGTTGATAGATTGCCTGAAAATTTTGGAGCAGGACAAGGCTATTGACAGTATTCTGTACCACAGACTGTACCCAGGGGAGGCCACACCTAGTCTGTATGGTTTACCTAAAATTCACAAACAAGGTGTACCTTTAAGACCAATTGTTAGCATGATTAACTCGGTCACTTACAATGTTTCCAAATATCTGGCGTCTGTACTCATCCCTTTAGTTGGCAGCTCAGAACACCACATACAGAACACCATGGACTTTGTGGATAAGGTGAGGGATGTCATCATGGAGACTGATGAAACAATGGTCTCTTTTGATGTCACATCACTCTTTACGTGCATTCCTGTTGATGAAGCAGTAGAGGTGGTCTGTTTAAGGTTAAAATCAGACACCACTCTGAACAGCAGGACCACGCTTTCCACAGAACAACTGTGTCAACTCTTGAAACTGTGCCTGCAGTCAACCTACTTCACATATGGGGAGCAATATTATAGGCAGAAACATGGGTGTGCTATGGGGTCTCCAGTTTCTCGTATTGTTGCCAACCTGTATATGGAGGAGGTAGAAAAGAGAGCCAGTGTTTCCCCTACCATTATATAGGCGGGGCGCCCCGCCCCCTCAACAGAACCGAGCGCCCCGCCTACCCAACGCTCCAAACACCTGTCGGCACTGACGTAATGCTAAACTAGCAGCTCGCACTGCAGGTGCACTAGCTGAAATAAAACATAAAAGCAGCCTCATGCTGAACACTCAGCTGTGTCAGCTGAGTGTTCAAACCCACCCACCACACACACACGCGCACGGCTCACGTTTCTCATCCCCACGGATGGGGAAAAAAAAAAAACGAACACGTGGCTCCTCTGCTCGGCTCCTACTGCGCGCGGCTCCACACACACACACACACAGCTCTCACCTTCTCCACCGGAAAATAAATAAATAAAACTGAGCGCGGCTGAAATGTTTGTCTCTCCTCTGCTCTTAAAACTGCGCGCTTTCGGCTTTGTCTCTATCTGCCAGTATATCGCGACAGAAACAAGCGACCAGCCCCATGAAATCAAGCCCAAAACAAGCCCAACAGGCAACCCACCCCATTGTGTAAAACAAGGTCCGTTTTTAAACAGTATAAACATACAGTATATTATGACATTGCATATAAAGAGCAAAATTATGCTAAAGACTTTGAAGAACATATCCACTCTAAAAAATACAAATAAATTTGGCATATTTATACAAATTATTCCCATTAAGCCTCTGGGACTCATTTACCAGAGAGACCTGAATTTTAAACTAAGAGTGATGACAACGACAACAACAGACAATCATAAAGGATGCGTACAAATTAAAAAATAAAATAAAAATTAAACAGCAAACTCATAGTAAGCTAAGTCAACAAAAAACTTTCTTTAATCTCTATCCTGAATCATGCTTTAAGTGTGTGCTCTTTCTCCCATTCTTTATTATTTTTTCCCCATATTTCCTCCACTTATTGGAGCTCATTTTAATGTGGTCTTGTCACTCTAGATCAGGGGTCTGCAACCTGCGGCTCAGGAGCCACATGCGGCTCTTTGGTCCCTCTGCAGCGGCTCTTTCAAGCTTTGACCAAAACTGACATAAAACTGAATTTTATTGGTTCTTATAACAACTGGAAGGGTTAGTTTTAGAAGTTTTCCTACATTACAAGGAGTAAAACATACTTTCACTTTATGCTTTATTTCTTTTAAGTAGGATACCTAATTTTTCTACAGTTAAAAAAAATAAATCACATAGGCCTGCATAG
>JBBPBX010030747.1:23637-34984 GCA_038048925.1 Garcialebias charrua
TTGGCCCTTTTAAATCAAAGCTTAAGACTTTTTTATTCAAACTGGCTTTTGGTAATTAAATATGTGGTGACATTTCTGGTTTTAATTTTGCTTTTATGTTGTGTTTTTCTTGATTTTTAATCTGTCTTTTTAAGTACTGCACTGTTTTTTGTTAAGCACTTTGGTCACCACCACCGTGGTTGTGTAAAGTGCTATATAAATGAATAAATGAAATAAATGATTGTGTCAGTTGACCTCAGGTCATGTGACCTGTGCTGGTACGTCTGTTGACCTCATGCCGTGTGACCTGTGTTGGTCCATCAGTTGACTTCATGTCATGTGACCTGTGTCGTTGTGTCAGTTGACCTCAGGTCATGTGACCTGTGTTGGTACGTCAGTTGACCTCATGCCGTGTGACCTGTGTCGGTCCGTCAGTTGACCTCAGGTCATGTGACCTATGTCGGTCCATCAGTTGACCTCAGGTCATGTGACCTGTGTTGGTCCGTCACTTGACTTTAGGTCATGTGACCTATGTCGGTCCGTCAGTTGACTTCATGTCATGTGACCTGTGTCGGTCCGTCAGGTGACGGACAACAATAGGTCAAGCATGTTGTAGAACACAGCAATGGGCCACCTGCATGTGTCGGAACGCACCGTATATACATGTGCCAAGGACAAGGAGAGAGACAGTACTTGTAAGCAAAATAATTTATTTGACAGAACATCAGGGTTATAGGATAATCAGCACAGCAGAATAAGACAATTGTATGCATAAACTTGTTCTGGAGCAGACAAAGCTTTCCGTTCAGTGGATGTCCCAAAATGTTCAACTGTGAGATAACTTCAGGGTCTGTTATGTGTGAATTCAGGTCAGGGCCTCTCTTCTGACTAAGGGGGGAAGTGCAAGCAGAGTCTTACTTACCTGGTGGAAACATTGGAATGCAGTCTGGTGTGGTGGGGGTGTCTGAGTTGTGTGCACGCATATTTATAACAAAAGGCAGTTAATGGCCCACTAATGGTTGAAGAGAAGGAGGGGGTTTGTCCTCAGGATCTTGAAAATTCAGTCATTCTAGTGGTAAATTATTGGTACAGAATACTTATATTAGCTACTTACAAAGCAAATATGGCTCACCTTATGTGCCAATGATGGCTGGGTCTAGGCCTGTGGGAAGAGAGGGTGATGTTAAATCAATGTTCTTACAAACATTAATCACTTCACAATTATATATTTTTTGTAAAAGGCAGCCGATGGAGTCTTAGCGTTAACTGTCGAGATAATGTGCGTTTTATATCATTATGTCACCTGTAAGCAGCACAAGAAAACTGGCTTCATCAACAGCTCACACAATGATTAGCTCAGTGGATTAAAATTAGCCGCTACCACACAATGTTAATGCAACAGTCTATCATATTTTCTTACCGGACAACGCAGTCAGCCCTGGAAGCTAGCTAGCTTTTCCAACGCAAGCTGTTGTTTTTTTTTTTCCCTCTGCCACTGGAGTTTCAGGCTAGGACCTAGCGTTAGCAACGAAGCATTCTGCTATATGGAGTTGAAATGAATGAAATGAGTTTTCTCCGCAGGGTGGCTGGACTCTCCCTTAGAGATAGGGTGAGAAGCTCAGTCATCCGGGAGGGACTCGGAGTAGAGCCGCTGCTTCTCCACATCGAGAGGAGCCAGTTGAGGTGGCTCGGGCATCTGGTTAGGATGCCTCCTGGACGCCTCCCTGGTGAGGTGTTCCGGGCATGTCCCACCGGGAGGAGACCCAGAGGAAGACCCAGGACGCGCTGGAGGGACTATGTTTCTCGGCTGGCCTGGGAACGCCTTGGGATTCCCCCAGAGGAGCTGCTCCAAGTGGCTGGGGAGAGGGAAGTCTGGGCCTCCCTACTTAGGCTGCTACCCCCGCGACCCGACCCCGGATAAGCGGAAGAAGATGGATGAATGGATGGATGGAGGCATTGATTACAAAATAACCACCCCCCCCCGAAAATAAAACACCACCTTCCACACAAGCTGAAAATGTTATCGGACTACAAGCACCGCTGATTTTTTTCCTCCCTCCAACAGAGATTTAGGCGACAGGACAAGCGACTAGCACAAGCGGCTAGCACTACTAGCATTAGGCTAGCAACGAAGCATTCTGCTGGAGGCATTGATTACAAAATAACCACCACCCCCGAAAAAAAAAACACCACCACCACCACCTTCCACACAAGCTGAAAATGTTATCACTCCTGTCCTGCAGCAGCTCCACTGGCTCCCGGTTAAATCACGCATTGTCTTTAAAATTCTGCTTCTCACGTTCAAAGCTATCCACAATCTTGCTCCTCCTTATCTATCTGACCTCCTACAAATCTCCATCCCATCACGCTCTCTCAGATCCTCTTCTTCACTACATCTCCATATACCCTCTGCCCGCCTCTCCACCATGGAGAGCAGGGCCTTCACCTGCTCTGCCCCTAACCTCTGGAATGCTATGACATAATCACCCACCTTTCATGACAGCGGGTGATAAACACAGAGTTGAACTGTCTATAGAGTCCATAGTAACCTGTGTAATTCCATCAAAATTTAACGTCACAGGGTAATTAAAAAATATACATTTTATCCTATATTGTGTAAATAAAAAATCAGTGTTGTAAAATGAAACATAGTGGTGCAAAAGAAAATTAAACCCACAATAAACTGCCTTGTTCTTTGTTCGCTTGTTCCGATTAACGGAACTAAATTATGTGGTTTCAACAAGTGGAAGCCTTCCTTTCCTTTGCAGGATTTCTTTCTAAGATAGGGCACCAGTAGTTTTCCTCACTAATCTGATGTGATGGATAATTAACTGGGTGGAGGCCTGACAAAAGGAGATTCATGATGTAAAGAGTTCAGTGGAGATTACATTAGGCATGCAAGGGTGGGTCAGGTTTCTGTACATGTCTTACAGGGATGTTTGGAAATAAACAATTCTCAAAAACTAAGGTGTTTTACAAAGTAGAATCATAATAAGTAATAAATAATATCCAAACCAGTCACTGGTTTACAGAAGTGTTCCTGACAGATGTGTATAATAAAAGTCCAAGAATGCATGAGCTAATGGCTCCTGCCTTAAGCGGATTACCCATTGTTGTTTTTAGGGTTATCTTTTACCTCAATGTCTGTTTAACAGAAGGCACATTGATGAAGATTTAATAAGCTGTGAGCAAGAAAAACTCCAACAGCTCCTGCTGAACTCTTCAGCTTATAACATGAGCAGTCAACACATAAGCAGATTTATTATAAGCATATAAGAACTAATCACCTAAATGTGACCTGTTTCACAGCAGGCAATTTAATCTGAAGGTTAGGGCGCTTTAATGAGAGTTGCATTCCTCTTCTGCACATGTGCGAACTGGTTGTCCTGTAAAATATGCACACAAGCTGAACTTCCTCTAAATGGACACAACTCTCGTCAGCACAACCGTATGGAAGAAAATGTGTCAGAATATAGATATTTTTTAGAAAGTTTTTCATTTAAAAACATAGAAGATTTTGCACATTGAATGTATTAGATTATTTTTAGTACCTGATTTTACTCCTTGTTCAGAAACCCTTATTAAAATGTATATAACAGTGTGAAAACAAAATGTTTGTGAGTTCAGAATATGTTTTTTCTCAAAGTCTTAATTTTTGTTTGATATTGCAAATGTGCTCTCTAGGAATTCAGTTTTAGGGCTGAACACAGGAATGAGCTATCAATTCTGAATTCAGTTAAATAGCTTCCAGCTAATCTAATCAAATCCTACTAGTTTGGTCAAATTCCATCAACTGTCAATCCAAAATTAGAACTTTTAATCATTTTTATTCAATTTTTTTAAAAGTCACATTTTGACTGAGAACCGTATTAGTATACTGTATTAGTTATAATACTTTTGAATCGCTGTCTCTGAGTCTATCCCATTCAAATTTGAAATCAGAAAAGACCACTCTCACTAGTTGTTATGGATCGTCCACCAGGCTTCTATGCTCAGTTTTTGTCTGAATTCTCAGAATTCTTAACTGACTTACTACTAAATACTGATAAGGTCATAATAATTTTGGTTGTTTCAATATTCATTTCAATATTCATGTAGATGTTGAAAGCCTCCCTGGTAAGGTCTATTCAGGGGTAATGGAGAAGCAAGTCCGATCATAGGTCGAACCTCAGATCCAGGAGGAACAATGCCGGTTCCGTCCTGGCCATGGAACACTGGATCAGCATTCAACTGTGTTCCTCGGGGTACACTGTGGGGGTGCTACATGAGAATAGGATTGGGGGCCCGTTATTAAGGGCTGTTTGGTCCCTACAAGCAGTACAAGAGTTTGGTTTGCATTGCCGGTAGTAATTTGGACACCTTCAGGGTGGGAGTGGAACTCTGCCAGGGTTGCCTGTCATCACTGATTCTGTTCATAACTTGTATGAACAGAATTTCTCAGTGCAGCCAGTGGGTGGAGGGTTTCTGGATGGATGGCCTCAGGATTCCATCTCTGCTCTTTACAGATGATGTTGTCCTGTTGGCATCATCATGCCGTGATCTTCAGCTCTCACTTGATCGGTTTGCAGCCGAGTGTGAAGCAGCTGGGATGAGAATCAGCACCTACAAATCTGATGCCATGGTCCTCAACTGGAAAAAGGTGAATTACTCTGTTCAGGTCGAGGGTGAGGTTCTGCCTCAAGTGGAGGAGTTCAAGTATCTCTGGAGTTTTGTTCACGAGTGAGGGAAGATTGGAGCGCGAGATTGAAATACGGACTGGTGCAACATCTGCAGTATTGCAGACTCTACTGGTCCACTGAGCTGTAAGGCAAAGCTCTCTGTTTACCGGTCGCTCTACGTTCCGGCCCTCACCTCTGGTCATGAACTCTGGGTAGTAACCAAAAGAATGAGATCATGGTTACAGGCGGTTGAAATGAGTTTCCTCCGCAGTGTAGCTGGACTCCCCTTAGAGATAGAGTGAGAATGTTATGTTACTGCCCCCTTCATGTCTCATTTATGCTCAGTCAGGCTCCACTCAAGCTCTGCTACCCCACTTCACCTACAGCTCAATCAGCCTTGTGTGCTGCACCTGTTGTCTGCCCTATATATGAGCTCTTGTTTCACTGCTCCTTGCCAGATTATCTAATCCTTTTAGTTGTAGATGTCCAGCGCTTCATTGATCTCATCTGAAACTCCTGTCTTGACCCCACACCTGCTTTCTGGATTTGCCTCTTTGCCTGCCTCTTGTCTGCTCTCGTTTTGCTCCTCTGACCCTGGTGATGACCTCTGCTTCTGGCCCCTGGACTCTGGGTTTTGGATCACCCTTTGGACCTGTTTAAAGACCTCTTTCTTCCTGTGTATGACCTCTGCCTCTCCTAAAGGATCACATCTTTTGATAAACCCCCTACTCATCTGTATCGCAATGTTCCTCTGCATCTGTGTCTCCACCGGCTACGGTGACATCATCCACACAAGCTTCGACAGGTGTAAATCACCTTACCTGCCTGAGAAGGTTAGTGGCTGTTCTTTATTGACAAACAATCCCCTGAAAACCAACAAGCCACTAACCCTCATATCTTGGCAGTTTTGTTCCTGCCTCCAGATCCAGACTTCCATCAGTAGCTGCAGATTAATAAATATTTTAAACCTTCTTGTTGTACGGCTGAGTTTATGAATCCTAAAACTGATTCTTGACAGTATAATCTGGCCAAATATGGATTTGATGCCGACACAAGAATGGTGCTCTGGTGTGGAGGGAACTATAGTAAAATTATAAGACAATGTGCAGGAGATGATGAGCATGATCTGCAACTTGCCTAAACCTTCTACCTCACAGACCCCTCCGCAGGTTTCTGCAGCCCCACCGTCACCCCAGTATCATGTGTCACTTATCCAAGAACCTCGCCTAACTCTGCCTGAGGTGTTTAAAGGGGAGCCTGATCAGTGCCGCCCATTCCTGACCCAGTGTGAGATTCACTTCCAGCTTCAGCCTTCGTATTTTCCTTCTGAGCAGGCTAAGGTAGTGTATGAAATTTCCTTGTTGTCAGGCAAATCTAAATTATGGAGCACAGCTAAGTGACAAAGTAACACCCTTGTTTGTTATTCATTCAAAGACTTTTACAGAAAAAATTGTAAGGTGTTTAATCCTGTTTTGCCTGAAAGAGAAGCTGCCAGGAGATTGTTTTCACTCAAGCAGGGGAGGAGGAGGGTGACAGAGTATATAATGCCCCTTTTCCACTGTCACGGCGCGGGTCGGATATTTCCGGCATTACCCGTGTTTGAGATCTTTTCCATTAGTACTTCGGACCTGCTCTCCCCGAGAATTCTGGCCCTGCTTCTCAAGGGGTCCAAGCGAGCCGAGCCGTGATGTCAGAAACTCTGTCAGTCACTGATTGGTCGGGGGAGGTGTCTGTGGAGTCTTTCCAAAACAAACCATCCGCCATTTTTCTCTACCGCCTGCCATTAACGATAACTCGAGGAGCGTATCTTGTATGTATTTTGAAGATATAAAAAAAATAATGTCAAAGCCATGGTCAAATGTAGAAGTGCAGGCGTTTTTGTGCTTGGTGGTCAAAGCGAGCTAGATAGAGCAATTGGAGGGTGGTTTGGACACAGCCACTGTTCAACTTGAATCAGTTATAGAAGATGGTGAGTGTTTTCGAACTTTAAACATATTTTAAGTTACTCATCCCATCGGTTCTGAATATATTTTTAACTAACAAAAGATGCTGATGCCGTAATAGGACATCAGTACTACGATGCTAAGCTAATTTGCATAAACGCTAACTGTCCTCCATTCCCAATTCTCATTGTATTTTATCCAGAACGTATTTCAGCACGTGACGGTTCGTATCTAACCTCCACATTCAACCCTCCAAGCCTCCTGGCTTTTGCACTGCTCCATCAGCAGAGTCTACACCTGACAGATCTCCATCTTTGGAGGGGGTACTGGAGAGTGCTCCTCATGGGGACTCCCTTGTTCTACTGGGGGACTTCAACGCTCACATGGGCAATGACAGTGAGACCTGGAGGAGTGTGGTTGGGAAGTATGGCCCCCCTGATCTGAACTCAAGTGGTGTTCTGTTATTGGACTTCTGTGTTCATCATGGATTATCCATAACAAACACCATGTTCAAGCATAAGGGTGTCCATATGTGCTCTTGGCACTAGGACACGCTAGGCTGCAGTTGGTTGAACTTCAAGCACGTGGGGACAGAAGTGGGGGACATTGAGTCAGAGTGGGCCATGTTCCGCGCCTCTACTGTCGAGTCGGCTTATCAGCCGCAAGGTTGTTGGTGCCTGTTGTGGCAGTAACCCTCGAACCTGGTGGTGGACACCGGTGGTGAGGGATGCTGTCAGGCTGAAGAAGAAGTCCTATTGGGCCTTTTTGGCCTGCGGGACCCCAGAAGCAGCAGGTACTGGCAGTCCAAGTGGCATGCAGCTTGGGTAGTCACTGAGTGTGTCACTCATCACTTGCAGTCTGGTTCCTTGGACTGTGAGGTCTCAGTTTCATTTGCAAACTGAGGTCTACTGCAAACCCACCCACACAGACCAGTATTTGCAGTTTGACTCCCATCAACCCCTGGGGCACAAGTTAGGAGTCAACAGGACTCTTTACCACAGAGCAGACAGCATCCTCACTAACTCAGGAGCCAGGCATAAGGAGAAATCCCACACAAGACAGGCTCTAGAGCACTGGTTCTTAACCTGGGTTCGATCGAACCCCAGGGGTTCGATGAGCGGGTCTCAGGGGTTCGGTGAAGTCTCTGCCCCGGATGTAAAGACACACTTGTGTAAACACCGTTGTGACCGGTGTTGCCAAATAGAGTCCCACCCGCCCAAAGCACTCTCTATCCGCAAAAGTCAGAAGGAAAATCGCGGTGAACCGCCCAATCTGGCAACACACGATTCAGTGCAGTGATGCGGAAATATAACGCGCGCATGAAGTCAATGGCTGTACGTCGTGTGTTTACAAACTACGGTAAATATGTCGGGCAAAAAAAGAAAGTGGTTGGACATGGATTCACTTGTGTCACGGAACGGGATGGGAGTCAGCGTCCTATCTGCATGATATGCAACACGAAGTTGAGCAACTAGTCTGGCGCCGGCAAAACTGAAGGAACACTTCATGAAGATGCACAGACGGAGAATACAAGAACACAACGCCTGCTGAATTCAAGGTGAACGAGCCAGATATGATGTTGTTTCTATGCTAATTTTAGCTTTTTAAGCTAATTCCACATTTAATGCTCTTATTAAAAAAAATGTCATCCTAATTCAGCAAAAATGTGCTCTCTCAACTTCATTCTGGTGATGCTTCTTTCTGCTATTTTAGCTACTTTTCAGCTGAATCTTTTTTCTAATTTTAGATTTTCTTCAGATAATTTCCACATTTTTGTGCTCATTTCTGCTTCTTTCAGCCTAATTGGGCAAATATATTCTTTTTGCTTTCTTCTGCTAATTTAAGCTTATTCTACCTTTTCAGCAACATGTTTTAGTACTCTTTTTCTGGTTTAAGGTCAATTAAAAATTTTGTGGTAATTTCTGACACTTAATAATTACCTTTTTTTGTTAATTTCAAGGTGAAACGAGCCAGATATGATGAAAGGGCCACTCTGCCTGCTCTTGGATTTGTACCTGTTAGCAAACTGATCCTCGCAGCATCGTACGAAGTTGCTTATTTGATCGCAAAGCAGGGTAAGCCACACTCCATCGGTGAATCTCTCATAAAACCAGCTGCATTAAAGATGGCAAATCTGCTACTCGGAACAGCAGCTGAAGATAAATTATCCCAAATTCCTCTTTGATGATTAAAAATTGTACAAAAATATTTTTGGGGGATGAAACTCTTATTGGGCCAGAATAAAGTTGTTGTGAGTTCATGCACTGTGTTGCTTTTGTTCTTTGAGCAAGGTGATGTTGTAGAATTTGGAAAAAAAATCACATTTTATATATTAAAAAAGAGGGGTTTGGTGAGTGGCCATATGAAACTTGAGGGTTCGGTAGCTCAAAAAAGGTTAAGAACCACTGCTCTAGAGCAATGTGGATATCTTAACTGGGCATTCCTCAAACCAGAGAAGAAACCCAAACAGGACCCCAGTCAGCCATCAGGTGAAAAGGAGGAACCAGGACCCAGACCAGTGGTCATTCCATATGTTGCGGGAGTTTCAGAGAAATTGAGAAGTTTATTTTCTAAACATAATGTCTCAGTGGCTTTTAAACCCCAAAATACATTACGGCAAAGACTGAATAGATACAGAGTTTATAAAAGAAACATACAGTTTTGTCAAACCCTATAACTCACTTAATAAACTTATCTTTTACAAAAGGGCTATTTCCTGATACCTTCAAAATAGGACTAATAACTCCAATTTTGAAATCTGGCAACTCTGAGCAAGTTAGCAACTATAGACCAATAAGTATTTTACCAGCAATATCCAAAGTGATGGAAAAAGCAGTAGCGGAGCAGCTTATTAGTTATTTAGAAAAAAAAACAGCTTCTTTGTCCAGTCCAGTTTGGGTTTCATTCTGGTTACTCAACAGAACTGGCTACCTCCTACCAGACAATATTAAAATATCTTTAGATGATGGTAAGGTAGTTGGAGCAGTGTTCCTGTACTTGAGAAAAGCCTTTGATACAGTGAATCATGACATGCTCTTACATAAACTCAGTAAGTAAAACTTCTCCAAGTTAGCAATGAGCTAATTGAGCATGCATCAGAGTAGCAATCAGCTAGTTTAGCTCATATCTAAAAAATAGAGAACAGTGCGTCAAAGTTAATGGAATGAAATCTAGCCCCCAAACATGTACCATGGGAGTTCCACAGGGTTCCATTTTAGGTCCATTGCTTTTCTGTTTATACATCAACGACTTACCGGACAGTTGCAAATACGCCAAATGTCAGATGTATGCAGATGATACCATCATATATGTATCTGCAAAGACTCCACAACAGGCAGCAGAGATACTGAACAGGGAGATGGAGGGAGTGTCTCAGTGGTTTAAGAATCACTGTTTGACTCTGAACTGCAACAAAACAGTCTCAATGTGTTTCACTATCCGGCGTAAAGTCTGTAACTTTTCAGTTGTGATTGATCAAAAGGAAATCCAAAAAGTGGAAGAGTTTAAATATCTGGGTGTCATTTTAGATTCCCACCTTAACTTTGAGGCTCACATTAGGAAAATGTTTAAAACCATTAAGACAAATATAAATTGTTTTCGTCTTATAAGATCTTGTTTATGTGGAAAATCTGCTCAGTTGTACCTTCATGCCATGATTATGTCTCATTTCTCATACTGTGTCACTGTCTGGAGCCAAGCAACTCAATCAGCTTTAAAACCTATGAGGATGTTGTACTCACAAGCACTGAAAGTTCTAGACCAAAAATCATTGAAGTGGCACCACTGTAAAATACTTGATAAATATAACTTATTAAGCTTTGACAATTTTTTAAAAACATTTTCTTGTTTAAAATTAACTTTTAAATGTATTAATGGTCTTGTCCTAGAGCTGGTGAGCAGAATGATTTTAAAAGTCAGCAGCTCAGGAGTTGCAACAAGAGGTGCAGTTGTTGAGACTGTAAACCTGCAAAATACAAAACCTCATTTGGTCAATGCTCCTTCTCATTTAAAGGTCCTCATATCTGGAATAGTTTACTATCAGCAATAAAAACATTAACTGATCTTAGAGTTTTTATTTCTAGGTGAAAAAATGGTTGAAACAAAACCAAATCTGTGAACACTGAATCCAATGGGGGCAGAGGAGCAGGCATGTGTGTGAGGGAACTGTTTAATCTTAATTACATTTTAATTTTATTTTAGCTGTTTTTATACAAAAGTCCAACCAAGGACTGGGTTTGCAAATTAGCCTGTGGCTAGAAAACCTTCGTACAAGACAACGGTTGCTTCGTTTTTAACATGTAACATTGTTTATTGTGCTGTCCTTGATCAAATAAACTTGAATGAATGAATGAATGGTTCATCCCAAAGATCCAGTCCCCCAGCACAAACAGAGTAATGTTGTGACGTTCTACCTCAATCCAGGGAATTAGATTATGGAATGGCTTGGAGAATGTAGTTAAAAATGCCAAGTCAATGTTTACATTTAAGAAAATGATCAAAACGAATGTGTTAAAAAATATATATATGAAATAGCGTAATGTGTATTGTATTAGTTAGAAAATTAGAAAGAGTTAGTCATTTTGTACTGTTGGTTGAAGATTATTATTGTTTAATCTGATTGTTGGAAAAAAGGGGCAGATATAATAAGATTTATTCTTCTTTCTGCTACCTTTCATTTTTTTATATTTTGTACATTATCATTTATGGGATTGTCTTGTATTGTTTCTTTTGTAAAAAAAATGAACAAATTTAATAAACATAAACATA
>JBBPBX010030748.1:8170-18347 GCA_038048925.1 Garcialebias charrua
GCTAAGGACTGATAACCTGCTGTTATGAGTCCACGTCGAATGAGCGTAAGCTCAAAACTTTGTTATTCCTTCCTGGAATAAGTTATCTTGAGCCAAAAAAGCCACGACTGCCACGGCTTCTGCCGACGAAAGCGAGTATCACCGACACCGACAAGGTAAACACGTGTGGAGTCCAGCTTGGACTTGCGGGACCGACGACTCGTCAGTCCAAAGCTGATCACAGCTCTTTACCAGAACCGAGGCGGACGTCTTAAGGTAAAGGAGCCGCTGTTTGCTTGCTGGAGGTGTGATGATATCTTAGCTGGACGCGTATGGAAGAGTGTCATCTGGTTTCATAAGTGCAAGATAAACTTCCTCTCTTAACCTCCCAATTCTCCTTAAATCTTTCCTCCTCTCCTTTCCCTCAATTCTAAGCTGGAAACTATTTTAAGCTAAAGAGCCCACAGACTAAATATGTTAACATCCAGTATTGAAGTCTGTTGTGTTGAATTTAAGTGTGCTGACGTATTAAATTGAAAGAAAGTGAAATCATATCAATCAAGTGTAATGGTGTTAATTTAGTGATTTATTTTAAATAAATGGTAGTGTCGCCTGGCATACCAACTAAGTTAACGTGTCCATTGTCACTCTATAGCTCTGTTTATTTATCCATCATAAAGATCACAGAAATATTGGGTAAACTGAAAAAGAAAAGAATCCGTGAAATTACTATTCAATCTGAATAAGTAGATTAATTAAGGATAAAGAGGTCAGCTTAATACTGACCCCTGTTAAAATCCTTTAGTTACATCTGGGTGACACTATATGTGTTTAAAGACACAATATATGGTCTCCCTCATGTTCCCTTACACACGTAACCAAACAACTTTAAGTGAAAGCCCTCGCAGTTTTGAAACCAGACGGGACAAAACACAAGCTGGACGAGACTCCAGGAAATAATGAAAAGCAAGGACCAAAGCAAAGGGAAATGCCAGGCTTTCCTGCTCCACGACATCAGAGACTTCCTGCTCAAAGTCCTCCAGAACACCTCAGACGGGTTCAAAAGTCAAATCGCTCCGAGAGCTTCTTGAAGCACAAAAACAGGCGTCTTTAGGGTCAACGTGGACTTGCAGGACGAATAAAAACAACAGGAACCTAGTTCACAGTTAACAATGCCTCGCACTTCAGCAACAAACAGATGAATCTAAATGTATAAAAGTTATGGATTAATCTGGTTTTAGACTGTTTAAGTAAAGGTTCTGCTCTGCTAAACAACGCCCTATAATCTGCACATAACTAAATAAAAGAGGGCTGTTCCCAGAGTTATCAGGGCAGGCACTCGTTTTGTTGAGGAGAAAAGGAAAGTCTATTTGGGACAACAGTCGTCTTGAAGAAGGAATGTTTTTGTGGTGAGAAATTAAACAACGCCGACTTATAAAAGACATTTCAGACGTCTGACAGGATGAGAACTTTCACTAAGTCAGAGTTTTCATTTTTCTGCATTTTTAATCGACAAACTTTTTCATTTCTTTAATTGTTTTTTTTTCCACTTCAGGCAACTTCAACATGCAGCTTTCTCATATTCTCTTTCACCACCCACTATCACCAATAATATTTCTGTCTGGGTCTTAACTAGACTGGTCCTGGGGTTTTTGATCTGCTCAGAGATGGGATTACAGGTAGTCCTCGGGTTACGACAGCCTCGACTTACGACGTTTCACGGTTAAGAACGCCCTCCCATTGAAAAGCATTGTTTGAGTTACGCGGTTTATGCGCCTTTACACCAAAAAATACGGTACCGAAACTCACCGGAGGACAGCAGAAATTTACAGGAGGTTTACAGGAGGGAGGGGGGAGAGTAGCTTGACACACTCAGTGGAAAATTACTACAGGAGACCTCATTGTTTGGACAGGCAGACCGGAGCAGAGGAGGTTAGGAGGGCGTTTTTTGTCACCAGACGGCAGAAACAGCGGAGCTGGACCAGAGGAGCAAGAGCTAACATGCTAACAGACCTTGCTGTAGGATGGACAGGTGGATGGTGTCACCAGACGGCAGAAACAGCGGAGCTGGACTGGAGGAGCAAGAGCTAACATGCTAACAGACCTTGCTGTAAAGAGTCTGGACCGCGCAAACTACAGGCAGCCTCAGATGTTGGAGGGACACCGAGCTAACATGCTAACAGGCGGAGGAACGGCTTCACCAGCTCCCAGTAGGTCAACTCTTTTTTTCCCTTCATTATGGCTCTAAATGTATGGAGCTAACATGCTAACTAGAGATGCACCAATCCGATACCAGTATTGGTATCCAATATATTATATTAAGTATCGGATATCGGATCCAGCCTGCCGATTCTTTTCTGATCTAGCTTCAAAGAGCACTTCTGTTCAATCACATTCTGTGACTGCTTTGACAGTGTGTGAGTTCAACCTAATGAAGACACTCTTAAGCCTTACAAAAGGGAACCCACTACCTTAAACAGCACACAGGACAGGAGGCTTGTATACCACACACATGTCCTCCTTACTCATGGTGCAACTGAAAAAACTAAAAAAGTGCTAAGCATGATGGGAAAGACAACACAGCCACTCTCCTTAACCACTAAGAGAGTGTATTTTGTTGTCTTTCCCATTATAACCAATAGTTATAACCAATAGTTTGTCCAGCTAAAGCTGAAAAAACTAAAAAAGCGCTAAGCATGATGGGAAAGACAACACACTCCCCTTAACCACTAAGAGAGTGTATTTTGTTGTCTTTCCCATGATGCTTAGTTTTTTTAGTTTTCCAGCTTTAGCAGTGAGCCATGAGCTACTGTTGTTTTTAGTTTTCCAGATTTATGGAGAAAAACTAAAAAAACGCTAAGCATTATGGGAAAGACAACAAAATACACTCTCTTAGTGGTTAAGGGGAGTGGCTGAGTTGTCTTTCCCATCATGCTTAGCGCTTTTTTAGTTTTTTTTTCAGCTGCACCATGAGTTAGAAGGACATGTGTGTGGTATACAGGTAGTCCCCGATTTACGAGCGCTCTGATCTACGAGGTTCCGGACTTACGAGCTGGCGAATTCTTTGAAAAAACGCAAAAAATACTGAGTTTTTCTGTGTTTTTTCACCACAGTTCGTTAGCTAAACATGTGGACACACGTTTCCGATCATTTTTATGCACTCATAAGCAGTTTTTCGATGAAAAACGAGTGTTCGTAGTCGCGCTAGCAAAACCGTTCCAATTTACGAGCGAAATTCCGGACTTACGAGACACGTGGCGGCCGTTCCAAATTACGAGATTTCCGGTTTACGAGCGCCTCGTTGTAACGGAACTCGCTCGTAAATCGGGTACTACCTGTAATTGCCTACTGTCCTGTGTGCTGTTAAAGTCAGTGGGTTACCTATTGTAAGGCTTCAGAGTGTCTACATTGGGTTTATGCCACACAGTGTTAAAATGAATAGTTTGGGTACAAAAGTTTCATTATACAGAGTCACATACCTGAACAGTATCGGATCGGAAAAGTATCTGTATCAGCCGATACTCACTTACTAAGTATCGTATCAGATCGGAAGTGAGAAATGTGGATCGGTGCATCCCTAATGCCAACAGGCCTTACTGTAAACAGTCTGGACCGCGCAAACTACAGGCAGACTCAGATGTTGGAGGGACACCGAGCTAACATGCTAACAGGAGGAGGAAGGCTTCACCAGCTCCCAGTAAGAAATTAACTCTTTTTTTCCCTTCATTATGGCTCCATATGTACTGTATGCGTTTTTTGATAATAATGTAGGGTAATGTGTTAGGATAGGCTAAGTGCTTGGTAAAATACAGTACTGTACGTATGAGGTGCCGTATGGACGTATTTTCCGACTTACGTCGATTTTCGAGTTACGACGCAGGAACGGATCTCCGTCGTAACCCGGGGACTACCTGTATAATGAAATTATGACCCGGTTCTGACTGGGTTAAACTGGGCCAGCAACTCTAAAAAGAGTTTCACAGGGAATCAATATCCGTCAAGGAAAATAACTCATTTTGATTTGAAGCACCGACTCATTTTTCCTTACACGTCAAATCACGTAAGATCCGTTGAGATCACACTTAGTCACGCCCCCTCATGCACGTGACAGGTTGAGCTCCCCTGCTGCGAAAGGAGGAGTTAAGGCCCTATAAATGTGTAATGACACGGGACATCCCGCCCCTTCCGGCTGCTGATCGCAACACACCGGAGAGGCCAGCGCTGTAAACTGTAACCTTTTCCTGCCTTTATTTTAATACAATTGATCAAACTTGATTTACGTTTTATTGATAGTGTTGGGTTTGCCGCTTCAGAGGGAGAGCCGAGCCGGGGGAACAGCGGGGGCTGGAGGTGGGTCCTAGCTGCAGCCAGCTCTTGCTTTAACAGTCTGTTAGCAAAATAACTCATGAATCACCAAACAAGCTTTGTTAAGAAAGCCTGCAGAAAGTGGTCATCAGATACATCTACAACTGATTTGGGGTCAACCAGAGTCAAGATGGCTGCACCCAGAGGTGATTTTAGCCTCTTTTCCCCTAAATTTTAACTCAGCACCCTTGAAAATTTTAAAAATCATCATTAGGATTTTGTAAGGAAACTCAGTTTTCAAACCTTAGATTCCCCAAAATACTGAATAAAATTGGAATAAATATGGAATAAATATGAAACCAGTATGATGAGTTACAACATTTAATTTCCCTCTGGGATTAATAAAGTATTTTTAACTGAATTGAATGGAATAAATGATGACACGGGCCAGTAAAATCTTTTTTGTTGTTGTAGCATGAGTTGTATCCTTGATGCAAACCTGTCAATCAATCCAGTATGCTCGTCAGCAACTGACCAGACGGAGACCTCAATTTGTCCCCAAGTGAAATGGCTCTTATCTGCAGGGGCTACGTCTGTAGCATCTTGGCTAGTGCGTCTGTATTGTGCACCACATTACAGTCGTCAGCAGTTGTCAACCAGGGTTGGAGGAGGGATGTTAGGACGTGTGAGAGAAGCGGAGCATACTTTATTCACACAAGGAGAGCTGTTGGTCAGGCTACTCCTTGTTGCTCTCTAAAATAATTATTGAATCAAGTGTTTACATGTGGAGATAAACATAGATGTTTAACAACCAGTTGGAATACACTAGAATGCAGGAAATGGCATCTACTTTATTCCAAATATATTGGGGGATGACCCCCAGACCCCCGCCCCCAACAACTATTGTGTCCCCCTCACAATGCAAATATTTCTGACGCCAGTGGCCACTGTTATTCAAGTCGAGAGCCATTTACAACACTGGGGGCAAAGCACCCCTTAAGGTCAGATTCTAGAATCACCCCTGGCTGCAACAGAAAACTGACTTTAAAATAAATAAATAAAAGCACTGAAATGAATATTACTGACAATTTTACAGATACGGACATCAAATTTGGTGCAGAATTAGCAGACACTCCAACACATTATATGTAAATAAACTGAGATCCATGATTGTCCATGCTCATATTTTAGGACAAAATATTATTTTCTGTAACACAACAGAAAAAAATTAAAGTGAGAATCTAGTTGACGTCATTCTGAAGTTTTATCTGCATGCCGTGTTTTTTGTTGTTGTTGTTGAATATTTGACTTATTTTACTTTGGAAATGTTTTGTTTAAACTTGTTTCTCACATGTTGAGCAATCGTAGATGGTTTTCTAACTGGTTCAATGTCCCAAACAAAGTCAAAGTCAACTTTATTGTCAGAACTGCAATATGTACAGGACATACACAGGACCAAAATTGCGTTTCTCTCAGTCCCTCGGTGCAACAGTAACCATCTAAACACTAAACACTAAAACATTTAATAAACATAAGCATAAAATAGTAAAAGTGTAACACTGTCCTGAGTTTTTTCATAGTAGTATAAAAGTATGAAAATTTACACCAACACTGAAACACCAAACACCCCTAAAACACCAAACACCCAATGAACATAAGCATAAAATGAAATAATAAAAGTGTAATACTGTCCTGAGTTTTTGCATAGTAGTATAAAAAGTATAAAAAGTATATCTATAAAATAAACTGAAGGTTCTAGCATTGACATTTGCAAAGAGTGGCACAGCAGCATATAAGTTAATGTACACAGTATATGTATGAGGTAGTTGATGTTGGTATAGAGGCAAAGTGGCATATGCAGTGAGGCACATAAGGCACACGTTGCATGTTTAAGTGTTCTTCTTAGTCCAGACGATAAACTCCCCGCTAACCCCATGATCGTATCGCTGTGTGACTGAGAGGAAACCAGACCCTGTGTGGAAAGTTTCATTATCTCTTCTGTGTTTTTAACGATTTCTTTGTGAAACAGTAAAAAGGTGGATGTTTATGTTTATGTTTATTAAATGTGTTCATTTTTTTACAATTTTTTACAAAAAACTATACAAAACAATTGCATAAATGATAACGTACAAAATATAAAAAAATGAAAGGTAGCAGAAAGAAGAAAATATCTTTTATCATCCCCTTTTTTCAAACAATCAGTTCAAACAATAATAGTCTTCCAGTAACGGAACAAAATGAATAACTCTTTCTAAATTTCTAACTAATACAATACTGTACACATTTCGCTACACATCATATATATTTTTTAACAATTTAGTTTTGATCATTTTCTTAAATGTAAACATTGACTTGGCATTTTTAACTTCATTCTCCAAACCATTCCATAATCCAATTCCCTGGAATGAGGTAGACCGTCCCTTCAAACTAGTTCTGTATTTTGGTCTTATAAATATCTCTGTCCCCTTAAGATTATAACAACTTTGTCTTTTAACAAAATGCATTTGGATATTTTAAGGTAATGCGTTATTCTGAGCCCTATACACGACGGATAAAATATTATAATCTACTGTAACTGAACACCGAGCGGTGCCAATTATATTTAAGGGATATAATACTTGTCAGTTTGCTGACCAGTACAATATTCCAGAAGAAGTTGGAGCAGACTTGATCTGACCCAAATTCATTCGCGAGTTCACCCTTTTTCCGGCTTAAATTGCTTTGATGTGACTGAACAAAATGTAATTTCACAAGAGACTTCAACTTATGTTGATCCACCAAAAGATAGACCTTTTATTGAAACAATCATAAACGTACATTAAACATTTGTATCGATATTAGCTCTGATTTAATAACTACTTGTAGACAAGAATTCAAATTAAACAAACAGACAGTTAGAGTCTAACTCCTGTTGGCACATTTACTTAAAAGATTAATGGCTTATGAAAAATAAGAATAAGGAGGAAGAAATAGGATGAAATGAAAGCTAAGTTTAACGGAAGTTAATTATTTTGAAATGACAGGGTGACACTTTTCCCCACACGAGTTACAGCTGGGCTCCCGCACGCTCAGCCCACATCCACGACTCTTTACCTGTTGACGATTCGTCTCTGTAGATAAGAGTTGAGAAGTATCTGGACACACTCAACGGATTGTTTTGTCCAACAGCCGTCCAGTTGAAACTTCAGCGTGTGTGTGCCGATTCCACAATACGAGGAAACTCGCCTCTCTTGGCAGGAAACAAGGTGAACTCCTGACTGAGTTTCAAAATAAAACTCCCAGAAAACAAATTATTTCAGAAATGAGTGAGTGAGTCACAGCAAGGCTTTACTGTAACTCTGCTGAGAAACGTAGGTCTAATTGACACAATGACCACCACGTTTCCAGCTTTTTCCAGAGGAGAAAACCAGTTGTTGAGTTAGTGGTCCCTCTTTGCACTAACGAGTCTACAGGAAGTGTCCCTTTAAGAAGGAGGTGTGACTTAGTCACATACTTCCTGCTCATTGGCTGTCCACCACTAGAGAGGGTTTGACTTTGCAAGTCAGTGAGTCTGAGTGACAGGTAGGCAGACAGGAAATAAAGAGAAACATGCGTCAGAAGATGCAGGTGTGAGCAAACCATGAATTCTGTTTTGAGAACAGATTAATTGTTTTTACAAAGGATGGGAGACAGAAGATAAGTTATGTCTACAACTTTTCCTTCGTTCCAAAACCACTTCAAACAAACACGAACGGGTTGTTCATCAACTTTAGACATGTTTTCTGCATAGAGCAGACAGTTTAAAGCAAGATCATTCTGAGATGTTCTCTTAACTTTGGCATATTTAAAATATACCAGCTTAGTAAATCATCATTAAATGACAAAAATATACTGTTGATCAATTCTGAATTAACACAAATTAAAAGGAAGTCTTTCTGATTGATTTGTGTCCCTTAATTCAAAATAATTGTAACAAAATAGTGTCCACTTGTCTTCTTCAGAGCTCAAGAAAAGTGTAACACTCAGAGTTTCAGAAGCCGTTTTCGCATTGGCCGGCCCTCCCCGGCTCTCCCAGCTTCTAACCCGGGTTCGGCGTCTTCGCATTTACCTTTTCCGCCCGGGATCCACCCTTGTTCTGGAACCATCTTCACCGTGGTTCTTATCGGGCCGAGCCCGACAGGGCTAGTTTCAGCTCTCATTTGATTCGTTGTTTGCAGCAGGGGCGGGACTCATTCAAACAACCTCAGCGCGAGGGTTGAATTTCATTCAAATTTAACTACAGAAACGAGAAACCCCTAAAACAATTGTTAGCTGAATTAGTGTTTCTGAGTTAAATTTTTGTTAATAACTGATCACAAATCAGCTTATGTTACAACGTAAATAACACGAAGCGCACACCCATTTCCGCCTTTCAGCGCGACCTGAATGTCATTAAACAGCATTAAACAATAACTAATATTGTCTAACTGTTGCGCGCAGCCAGGGTTTTAAAATATAACGAATAATCTCTAACTTTTACGTGCAGCTAAAATGTCAGGAGGAGTGATTGCTATATGGGCAAGTTGGACACCTGAAAATTCAGTCTGTTCGGATAGCACAACGAGTTAATGCGTTATCGTTTTGACCGGGAGAAGTGGGTTCGCTTCCAGCCTGGGACAAAGTTATTTTACTTTTTTTTTCTCTTTATTCACATTTTCTTTTAAATAAAAAGGAGTTTGTTTGCAAACTCCTTTTTATTTAAAAGAAAATGTGAATAAAAAGAAAAAGAAAGTAAAATAACTTTGTCCCAGGCTGGAAGCGAACCCACTTCTCCCGGTCAAAACGATAACGCATTAACTCGTTGTGCTATCCGAACAGACTGAATTTTCAGGTGTCCAACTTGCCCATATAGCAATCACTCCTCCTGACATTTTAGCTGCACGTAAAAGTTAGAGATTATTCGTTATATTTTAAAACCCTGGCTGCGCGCAACAGTTAGACAATATTAGTTATTGTTTAATGCTGTTTAATGACATTCAGGTCGCGCTGAAAGGCGGAAATGGGTGTGCGCTTCGTGTTATTTACGTTGTAACATAAGCTGATTTGTGATCAGTTATTAACAAAAATTAAACGCAGAAACACTAATATATATATATCCAGCTAACAATTTTTTTTTTGCCGAGTCTCCTCTCTTAAAACACGAACACTCCACCCACGTGAAGAGACCACCCCACCCACTTCCAGAGAACTGCCCACCCACTTCAAGGCGGCTTTGCGGCAAATGCGTAATGAACGCGGGTGGCCCAGAGACACCCAGGGGAGCTCCGGGCCATTGAGGGCTGGCCAATGCGAAAACGGCTTGTGTGAGAGGCGGGGGACACCCTGGACAGGTCTCCAGTCCATCACAGGGACACAAAGAGACAAACAACTACTCACTCTCTCACTCACAGGGATAATTTAGAGTTACCAGTCAGTCTAACATGCATGTTTTTGGTCTGTGGGAGGAAACTAGAGTACCTGGAGAAAACCCACACATGCACAGAGAGAACATGCAAACTCCACCCATAAAGGCCCCCGGCCAGGATTCGAACCAGCGACCTTCTCGCTGAGAGGCAACAGCTCAACCAACTGAGCCACTTTGATGTACAGATCATGTAAATAATATTTTTATAAATCTTAACAACAGCTGTCAATTTAGCGTTACAGTAATTTACATAGATTTCTATGATTATTTGCAACCACAACTATTAACAGCAGCATCTACCGTATTTTCTGGTATATAGGTCGCACCTGAATACAGTATAGGTCGCACCTAAGTCAAAATGTGGGCCGTGTTTAGCTCTGCTGCAAATGTCTCTTCCACAGGAGCGCACAGCAAGGCTTTAAAGAATATTAACACTTAAAAACAATTATTTGTTTGATAAAAATTATAGCA
>JBBPBX010030748.1:18798-34983 GCA_038048925.1 Garcialebias charrua
TTAATAAAAATATGAAAAAAATAATAATAATAATCGTTTTTTTTTTGTGTGTTTAAATGTTATTAATTTCATGTGTACAGCACTTTGTTGCAGCTGTGGTTGTTTTAAAGGCTTTATAAATAATATTTTTAATAAAAATGATAAGTTTTTATCATAATTGCGCAACTTCCGTCCGTTCCAGGAAATGCCCCGGCAACCGGTTCTGTTGTCCTGGCAGCTGGCTGTGAGGACTCTGTTTCTTCCAGGATTGCCTCATATGGATAAATTACTGGCTGGAATTGCTCTGTGAAATCTGTGGACGTCTCAGCCTGGAGCAGCAGCCACGGATCGATCGCCGATCGCTCAGTCATGCGCCGCACTGCCGTGCGAACACCAGCTCATGGCCTGGCTAACACGCAGTGGTGTAGTGTACGTGATACTCGGGTATATGGGTATATATATACCCACTAGAAAAGCTTTAAGAATTTCAGTATACCCACTTAAAAGTGCCCAATGATACATGACATATCATTAGGTACATGTCATTGATATGTTCAACATCAGTCAAATGCTTCCGTAACAATCTATCGGTATGCAGCGCTTTGCTTTGATGCGGTTTTATGAATTATATAACATGTTTTTAATATAAAGCCAACTGTTGCGCCAAGTTTGTTGTACATTTATTCAAATATAATTATCAGAGAAATTTAATGTTCAATATGCTTAAAAATCTAAATACATTGACAATTACATTGTACTGCAGTGTACTTTGGTTTCTAAGCACAGTATACCCAGTACAAAAATGTAGACTACACCACTGCTAACACGCAGCTAGCAGAAGCTAACACAAGCCTCGAGCAGCTGCCGTGGTTCGCTCGCCGAGCCACCGCGCTGCTCGGCCCGACAACAACAACGCATGGCAACCTAAGATGTCGGCTTTGACCATCTCAAAGTAAGAAATTATATTTTTATTTATTCTGTATTAATTAATTATTTTATTCTGTAATAATTTTACAGTATTGAATGTGCTGTGCTGAAAAGTAATGTTTAACATTACTGCACACTACTGTACATGCTGTACAGTTACTGTGTGTGTTTATGGATGAATGTGTGGTGTAATGTGTTAACCTCTGAGATGTTTTATGTTCTTGTGAGACTAGCAGGGGGAAGGGGGTTTTTGGGTTTTGGGACTTTCCCCGGCAGGTGCTGCTTCAGTGTGTGTCTGCCTGTGAGCGGGAGCAGATGTAAATGGCAGATGAATAAAGAGTTCGACAAACAAATAAACGTCGTGTTTATTTGACTTTACATGGTAGCAGAAGATGGCTGCCAATTACAGAGTTCCGCCGAAGCTTGATGAAGCAAGACCATACGAATGCTGGAAAAATGAAGTTAATATTTGGACACGTGTTACGGACTTGGAAAAGAAGAAACAGGCCCTGGCTGTGGCGCTGGGCCTCGAAGGAAGAGCCAGAGAAATTGCACTGGAGATACCTGCAGACGACTTGAATAAAGATAATGGTATGGAAATCTTGTTTAACAAACTGGATACGATATTTTTGAGAGAAGAAAAAGACAGAGCTTATGAAGCATACTCCGCTTTTGATGCTATCTCTAAAGACAGCGCTATGTCTATGGCAGACTTCATCATAGATTTTGAACAACGTTACAATCGAATGAAGAAATATAACATGCTACTACCTGACGCTGTACTAGCATTTAAACTCTTAGACGCTGCGTGTCTTGATGAACAAAGCAGGCAGCTTGCTCTCACAGCATGCACGGACTTAACGTTTGCCTCCATGAAGTCAGGTTTGAAGCGGATTTTTGGAAAAGCAACAGCAGGAAACGGCACAGAAACTCAGGATGCAGTTTATTTTGCTGAGCAAAGATCAAGGGGCAGGTTCAGACGAAACTACGGCTCGTCACAAGGCGGACAGGGGCAACCACAGCAGGGCACAAACCCCCTCGACAAATATGGTAAGCGAACAAAATGCGCTATTTGTCAGAGCACGTACCATTGGGCCAAAGTCTGTCCGCACAGAAGAAATGAAGTAAAACTGACACAGGATGAAAACGTGGAGGAATGTAACATCACTCTATTTACAAAAATAGAGACTGATTCAGAGATTTTCCTAACTGAAGCATTGGGATCAGCTATTATTGACACTGCCTGCACTCGTACTGTATGTGGTGAAAAGTGGCTAGAAAGCTACATAAAAGACCTAAGCAAGAGTAAAATTGACAAACTGTTGCAAACAGAGACCCCAAGCTGCAGACCTTTCAGATTTGGAGATGGTCAGGTGGTACTATCCAGTAGAAAAATAAAACTGCCTGCTAAGATTGGGAAAACAAAGTGCAACATTGAAACTGAAGTGGTGTCTGCTGGCATTCCTCTGCTGCTGAGCAAAACGTCCCTAAAGAGAGCAGGAACTGTTTTAGACATGCAGAATGACAAAGTTGTCATGTTCAAACAGCAAGTCCCTCTTGAGCTTACCAGTTCAGGACATTATTGTGTGGATATAAGAGATGGAGATGCAAAAGTGAATGATGATGAAAATGAAATCCTCGTGGTCACAGCAGAGATGTCTAAAAATGAGAAACGCAAAATTCTACTGAAACTTCACAAACAGTTTGGACATGCCTCAGCAGACCGGCTGCAGAGACTCATTCAAAGCTCCGGAAATTATGATAAAGACTGCCCAGTGATTTTGCAGGAGATCATTCGTGACTGTGAAGTATGTCAGAGGTACAGCAGAACAAAGCCAAAACCAGCTGTTGGTTTGCCCTTGGCATCAGAATACAATGAGACTGTGGCAATGGATCTACACGAGTTGGAATCTGGAATCTGGTACCTGCACATCATCGACCACTTCACACGCTTCAGCGCTGGAAACATCGTGAGGACAAAAAAAACCTCTGAGATTGTCAACTCCTTCATCCATTCATGGATAAGTGTTCATGGAGCCCCCAAGCGGATTTACACTGACAACGGTGGAGAGTTCAACAATGAAGAAGTTAGAGACATGGCAGAAAAGTTCAACATTGAGACAAAGACCACAGCAGGCTACAGCCCCTGGAGTAATGGACTATTGGAGAGACACAACATGACATTAACAGAAATCCTTCTGAAGGTAAAAAAAGAAAATGGGTGTGGCTGGCAAACTGCTCTGGACTGGGCTCTAATGGCCAAAAACAGTATGATTAATGTTCATGGTTATAGTCCACACCAGCTTGTGTTTGGTCACAGTCCTAATCTTCCTTCTGTTTTGGTTGATAAACCACCTGCTCTAGAGGACACCTCTATGAGTACTAGAGTAGGACAACATCTCGCAGTATTGCATGCTTCCAGAAGAGCTTTCACAGAGGTGGAATGCTCAGACAGAATAAAAAGAGCATTACGAAAACAGCTAAGACCTACAGATGAAAAGTATGAGACAGGAGACAAAGTGTACTATAAGAGAACAAATTGTACAGAGTGGAAGGGTCCTGGTGTAGTTATTGGTCAGGACGGTGTTGTGGTTTTTGTAAGACATGGTGGAATTCTTGTTCGAGTACACCAGTCCAGGCTAAACAAAGTGAATGTACAGGATGAGAACGAAACAGTCCTGCCTAATGTTCCTGAAAAGGATAAAGAAAGTGAAAATGTGGTTCACACTGATGTGTCAGAAAGCTCAGAAGATGAAATGAGTGTAAATGGAGAAGAAAACATCACTGACAATACAGAAACAGAGGAGAATAATGTCACACAGACTGACACACATAATGAAACAGAGAGTGAAGCAACTACCTCTGCTCAGTGTCAAATGGAGGTAAAACTAAAAACAGGTCAGACAGTTACATTTACAGACAAAGATAATGGCACCAGACACATTGCCAGAGTATTAGGCAGAGCAGGAAAAGCAAAAGGGCAATACAAAAACTGGTACAATGTACAGAATATTGAACATGATGGTAGTGAAGGACAAAAACAAGCAGTGGACATGTCACAGGTTGAAAATCTTCATACTGAGCCTGAAAATAGAAATGATGAAGATGTACTCATTGTAAAAGATGTTTCTTTTGATGCTGCTAAACAGCAAGAGATCGAAAACTGGAAAAATAATGATGTATATGAAGAGGTCATGGACAAAGGTCAAAAATGTATTTCGACTAGATGGGTCTGTACATTAAAAGAAACCCCAGAAGGAATCACTCCCAAAGCCCGTCTTGTGGCAAGAGGTTTTGAAGAAATCAACATTAATGAGTTACAGAAAGATTCTCCTACATGTGCATCAGAGTCACTCAGACTTCTGTTAGCAGTGATTTGTCAAAATAAGTGGAAAGTTCATTCTATGGATATAAAATCTGCTTTTCTACAGGGTATGAAACTTTCAAGAGACGTTTTTATTCGGCCTCCACCTGAAGTGGGTGTAGAGAATGTTTTGTGGAAACTAAAAAAATGTGTATATGGACTTGCAGATGCTTCCCTCTACTGGTACAACAGGGTAAAAGAACTCATGTTTAACACTGGAGGTGAAATGTCAAAGGTTGATCCTGCAGTGTTTTACTGGCAAAATGATGAGTCTGAAGTGACAGGAGTACTGGCGTGTCATGTGGACGACTTTCTTTGGGCAGGATCAGAGGACTTTGAAACAAAAGTCATTCCTGCACTCAAGTCTACTTTTCATGTTGGCCGTGAAGAACGTGGAAGTTTTTCCTATGTGGGAATGGACATTACCACTTTAGATGGTGTAATACAGGTGCATCAACACAGCTACATTGATAATCTACAAATGATCCATTTAAAAGCAGCACGGGCTGTTCAAAGAGATGCCCCACTAAATGAGACAGAAAGGGAGCTACTTAGATCAAAAATAGGACAGATTTTGTGGGTTGCTAAACAGACAAGACCAGATGTTATGTTTGACACATGCAGTCTAGCATCTAACATTAAAAATGCCACTGTTCAGTCCATACATGAAGTAAACAAAGTGATCCGTAAACTAAAATCAGAAACGGTCACACTTAAGTTTCAACATTTGGGAAACAATGACTTAAGTTTAGTTGTTTCCAGTGATGCCTCCCTGGGTAATCTTCCAGATGGAGGTACACAAGGAGGGATTTTAATTGCCCTCATGGGAGAGAGAGGAAAATTCTCCCCTTTGTTTTGGCAGTCCAAAAGGATCAGGCGTGTGGTAAGGAGCACTCTGGCAGGAGAAACTCTTGCCATGTCAGATGGTATTGACAATGCTGTGTTTTTAGCCACGCTCTACTCTGAGCTCACCACTGGAAAGCCAAATCTCCAATTTATTCCTCTCATATGCATCACAGATAATCATTCTTTATTTGATGCACTTAAATCCACAAAACAGGTTACTGAAAAGAGACTCAGATTGGAGATAAGCAGCATTAAAGAACTTTTACAAGCAAAAACCATTAAAGAAGTGCACTGGTCAGAAGCAAAAACACAGCTTGCTGATTGTTTAACAAAAAAGGGAGCTTCTCCTCTTCAGCTCCTAAAAGCACTGGATGAAGGTGTATGGATTCTGTAATATGTGCACCTTTTTGGACATGCTTGGTTGAAATTGTTTGTTTGTTTGTTATATGTTCACACACACACAAAAAAAATCTGAAATGTTGTTATATTCAGATATATAGATTTTGACTCTTTTTTGTTGTTGTCAGAATGTATCTCAGTGAAATTATTTAAAGAGAGAGGGAGATTGTTAACCTCTGAGATGTTTTATGTTCTTGTGAGACTAGCAGGGGGAAGGGGGTTTTTGGGTTTTGGGACTTTCCCCGGCAGGTGCTGCTTCAGTGTGTGTCTGCCTGTGAGCGGGAGCAGATGTAAATGGCAGATGAATAAAGAGTTCGACAAACAAATAAACGTCGTGTTTATTTGACTTTACATAATGTGTTAGATAAGTGTTTGTAAATAAAGTTCTGTGCATGTTTATGGCCCAGTATGTCAGCTTGTTCAGTCTCATGCCGATAAATGTGTGTGCGGCGCTCCGTTAGCGTTATTTCCGTGACGTACGAACGAAATCAGGACCTGCGAACAAGACGTTATTTTCACCCCCGAGCTACGGCAGAATCGAGCTGCGAACGGTCCTTAGGTCCGGAACTCGTTCGTAGGTCGGGGGCTAGCTGTAATGGTGGAGAAATAGCTCCAACTCACTGAGTCCTGTCTCTGGGAAGTCGTCATGTTGTCTGTGAGACTCTCCATTGCCCGCTTGGTGTCAATATCTAACCTGCAAAACAAAACACACCAGAACAATCAGCTGAGGATCCTCTCAGCCCAGCTGTCATCCATTCCCAAAGAACTGAGGCATCATCGACCAGCACGTAAATACAGAAAGTGATGCCACTAAAAATAATTATTCTGCATCGGATGTTGAAATGTGACGGTGGGTCAATGTGTTCTAGTCAACAGCACAAAGGAGGAGGGGGATTTTTTAATAACTTCAAAATGTCACGTTCTAATCCATGCAGGGAGAAAAGATCAGCAGTCGTTGGGTCTTTGAAGCAGCTCTTTGAGCTTCCGGTGACTTTTCATCACTTATTTGCAAAGACATTGCCAAACCTTAAGCTGAGCAGGTAAAAAACTAAACTGTCAGTATTCTCCACTGCTCTGAAATCTACAGGCATACTTTAAAAACACAAGATTGCATAAAAGCCCTTAAAAATTGGTGTGGATTAGTAAACCAGCATGTACTGATTTAGTAAAGCCTTATACAAACATACAAATTCTACTAGTTGATTTAATTATGGAGTCATTTAGTGATTTTTTTTTTTTTTTAAATAAACAGCCTCAAATGCTGGTTAGTCTTGTTAATGTGTAAAATTAGTTTTTTGAAAGAGGCTGTTTTAATGAGCAATCATTAAAGACTTCAAGGCAAGATCACTAAACACAAATGAGAAGGCCATTTCACAGACACGAGTCAGACGAGCTTTTGAAAAGTGGCAACAAGAAATGAGCAACACCTTCAACTAAGACTGAACGGTGCTTCTTGATAGAACATATTTCTTGAGTCTCTTCTAAAGCCGTTTAGTTTTGTGTCTGGTGGCGTAACCAGTTTCTGCTGTGCCGAGTTAGGGGCAGAAAATACCGGTTTCTCCTGAGGATTTCTCTATCCAGGTCATCCGAGAGCCTCTGCTGGTCACAGCGCAGATCCCGCAGGGTTTGGTGCAGCGTGTGAATCTATGTGAGACAGCCACAAAGCCACAGTTACTGAAAACACAACGTGGAGCATCATCGTCTCACACGTCTGCAACCGTCAGTTCACACACACTGGAGAAGCTGAGGATGGAAAAATCAACAGGAGTAATTTCTTCTTAAAAAAAAAAAAAAAGATGCTTGTCCAGCATAAATTGAATTCATGTTACTGGCTCAGTGTGCCCTCTTGTGGCCACTCTGTAAAAAAACAAAGAGTAAGAGTGTGATTGGTAATAATATTTCTCACTTCCTCTCCTGTCCCACTGCGATCCTTGAAGTGAACGTTGGCAGACTGAGACCTTCTCCTCCTTCTCGGAGAGCCTGAGTAATCCCTGAGTGGAGACGTAGGATAGAAGCGCTGGCCCTCTGAAATCCCAAAGGAATGGTTAACGTCAAACCAAACAAAAACTGCAGAAAGTAACAAGACAGCAGACTGAAAAGTCCTGCTTATTGCATCTTTTATTTTCCACACCTGATCCTGAGGGTTCCAGGTCACTGGTGTGTAAGGTAGACGCAGAGGCACTGTGAAGCCCGTTGGTTCTGCTCAGCCTCTGGGTCTGCAGCTGGCTGATTGACTCCTCCAAGTTCCCCCGGAGCTGATGCAGGAAAAACATCAAATAAAAACATGACTGGAAAAAAATTAACTGGGACCAGAAAGCAAAAAACAGAACTGGGTGGACCAAACCTACTAAACCAAATGAAATCCCTTCAGATGAGAGTGTGATAAACAAGTGCAGCAGAAATTTAATTCAACCTTTATTTAGACAGGTTAATCCCATTGAGCCTCCAGGTCTCATTTACAAGAGAGACCTGATTTTAACAAAGAGTGATGACAACACTGGATGACAACGACAACAATAGACAGTCATAAAAGAGGCATACAGATTTATTTTTTTTACAAATTAAAATGGCAACCAAAAGGACAGTCAAAAAGAAAAAATAATGAAGAAAAAAAAACAACTGCTAGATTATAAGGCGATGTAAAATACTAAAAACAGGAACATGTCTGCATTGGTTTTTGACAGGATTCCAACAGATTCTTAAAACCATTTACTGTAGAGAAGTCAAGGTCGAGAGCTTCAGATCTTTTTGTAAGATATTCCATGAAGCAGGAGCGGAGTAGGAGAAGGCCCTTTTTCCAAGTTCAGTCCTCACTGATGGAACACTGCAGGTAATCATGTCCTGAGAGCGCACGCTGTAGCTGCACTCACGCAAAGACATGTAGGAGGAGATGTATGAGGGCAGCAGACCAAGAAGTGATTTAAAGATGAAAATGTACCAGTGGTATGCCGGGTACCCACCAAACGCGTTTCAGGCAGCGGAGGCAGCCACTTTACATGCAAAGTCTATGTGGAGGCGTGGCGAGGCGCGGCGAATCAAGAAGCGGCGCATTTTGAGCATTTCAAGCGGCGCGGCAGTTCTTTTCTGCGCACGCGACGCGTCCAAAGCAGCCGAGGCGTTGAGCAGCCAAAGTTCAAATATTTGAACTTTGGCTGCTCGACGCGTCGCAGCAACCAATCGGGAGAGCCTCTGCTATGTGATGACGCAACAACGACGGGACTTTTTTTGGACTTTTTAAACTTAGCCCATCGAGCCTCCATGAAGAAACCAGCCTCCGGTAAGAAACTTGGCATTTTTACAGTTGCCGCTGTCCGCTCCAGCGTACGATCACCCCAAACAAAAAAAAAAACGTTTTAATCTCAACAAAGACTTTCGGAGCTGCAGTTCGGCTCGTAGAAAACCCACTCAAGTAGTACCGAGGCTCACGTACAGCTGGTTTCATCTGCCCAGTGAACAGAAAACAAAACAAATCTGACCGGGAAGGGAGCCAGACGCTGTTCCCACTGCGCATCTGCAGACGCGTTCATCTGGTGACAAGCAGCAAACACTTGGGAGCGTTTTGACGCGTTTGGTGGGAACCCGGCAGAAGAGTCTGCGTGAAGTTAATGATTAGTCAGTTAAAGTCACAGTTACCAGGTGTTTCCTAGCATTCAGAGTTAGACAGGGTCTATTTCTGAAAAAGAAACCCAGTTTAACTTTTAGTGTCCTTACTAGCTTTTAAAATACAGTATAATAATAATAATAATATAATAAAACTAATGTAAGATATAAACTTTAGAAATTGTATTTCCTGTGAAAATCCAGTGTGAATGCTTATTGCTGAACTTGCTGAAAAACAGCTGAAATTAGCTAAAAACATGCTGAAATGTACAAGTGTAGCTGAAATTGAAGAACAAGCTTAAGTTAGCAGAAAAAAGCAGAAAGAACACATATTTGTTGAATTACGGTACATTTAAATAAGTAGAAATTAGTACGAAAATTTGAAAATCAGCTAAAAATGCTGAAATTAGAAAAAGAATACCATAGTTGAAAAGTAGCTGAAAACCTTAAACTGCCAGAAGGAAGTGGAAGAAGCTGAAATGAGCTAAAAATAAAAGGTGGAATTACCGGTAGTTGAAAAAGCTCATTTTTGCTTTAAAAAAACTGCTAGAAGTACCAGTAGTTGAAATAGCAAAAAAAAAAGCTGAAAGGAGCATAACAATCTGAAATTAACAGAAATTACCACAAAGAACTAGAATTTATCTGAAAACAGCTGAAATTAGCTAAAAATGCTTTAATTTTTTTTAAGTAGCTGAAGAGGTAGAGCAAGCTGTGATTAGCTAAAGAAAGCAGAAAGAACATGTTCGTTTAAAGATGCAGAAATTATTACAAAAAAGGGGAAATTATCTGGAAAAAGCTGAAATGTGCAAAAGAAAACAGCTGAAAAGTAGCTAAAAAAGCAGAAAGAAGTTAAAATTTGAAGAAGGAAGTGGTGAGAGCACATTTATGCTGAATTAGGCTGAACAATGTAAAATTGAGTGCAAAAAATGTGGAATTAGCTTAAAAACTTAAATTAGCATTAAAAAGCTAAGCTGAAATAGTAGAAAAAGCTGAAGCTAGCAGAAATAAGTTGAAAGAAGCATAACAAGCTGAAATTAGCAGAAAGAAGTTAGAAGAAGCACAAAAATGATGTAGTTAGCAGAAAATATGTGAAAGGAGCACAAAACAGCTGAAGGAAAAAACAGCTGAAATTAGCTGAAAGTAGGTCAAAAAATATTAAATTTGCAGAAGGAAGCTGAAAGAAGCTGAAGCAGAACAAACTGTGACAGGAGCAGTAAAAGGTTGTAAGCACATCTAAAGATTTAAAGGATGTAAAATGAGCTCAGTTCAGAAGAGGCTAAATATTTCAAAAAGCTAAAGTTGCACCAATACCAAAAGTCCTAGCAGGATTGTCCTGAAAGCGCTGAACGTTTTGATTTATGATTTGCTGAAATAGCTTAAAAACTGCAGAAACATTGCAGGAAAATAAATAAATGTGAGCTCCCATCTCACTAAAATCTGTTTTCCACCAAGTGCTCAGTGAGTCAAGAACACGCCGCCCGATCGGCCAATGGTGGCGAGGTGGAGGTGCCAACAACGACTTATTGTTAAAGGAACGTTGTCGCACGTATCTTTAGAAAATGTTCCAAATTCAAGCAGCTCACAAGGAAACTGAAGAGTCCAGTGAAGCTGCAAGACAATCTGGAGGCTCCACCAAGTTTACAGTTCATCAGCTGCTCTCAGCTCTTTAGCTACTGAAGCCCAGGACAGCAGAGTCTTTAGCTACTGAAGCCCAGGACAGCAGAGTCTTTAGCTACTGAAGCCCAGGACAGCATGCCGCCTCGTCTGTTCATGTGAATGTTTTCAACTAAGAGCTCTGTGTGATGTGAAAAGATGGAGTTATAGCTGCTTTGGTCAAACACTGTTCGTGATAATGTGTCTCATGCAAGATATCACGAGGTCTCAAATTGTTGAGGATGGCTGTCAGCTACTACCACACCAAACTTTAGCTCAATGTCTGTGAAACTGCCAGAGTTAAAGCCATTTTTGTGTTGGCTGAAACCAGTACGCTGTGGTGGCCATCTTGAATTGTGCTCAGACAGTACAGATGATTGCTTTTTGAAAGTTTCATTACAATCTATCCACTGGCTCAAGATATATTTTGCTAACAGACAGACAGGGTAAAAAAAAAAAACTTTTTTTATTAGTAATAATAAAAACATGTCTCACCACTGCCATTGCTTCAGCCTGATCATCTGCATGGTCCCGGTACTGACCCAGCCTTCTGTCCACCTTGGACAAGTTCCTGCTGGTGTCCTGATACAGAGACGTTTGCTCAACACAGACTGAGATTCTTTACACATGAAACACACGCAGGGACATTGATGCTCTGCAAGCATGATTTATAAACCAAAACAACATTTACAGAGTTCAAACACTTTCACCAAAGTCAAATTCAAACATGTTTACATGAATATTTGAGACTTCTGTATTTTCTATAATGCAGGTACACCGTGTCCAAATGTCAAACTTTTCTTGCTGCACAAAGAATAAAATCTTGCTGCACAAAGACGGATTGCACAACTTCTTCTTCAGAGGTCACCAGTCGCTACAGCGAGCAAACTCACGTGAAAGATTTGGCAATTGTTTCACGCCAGATGATCTTACTGACACAACCTGAGCTCGAAACTGCAACCTCAGGATCACAAGACGCCAGCACTGACCCCCAAGCTAAGACACACCTGCTTCCACCCTCATCTGCCCCACTCTGGGCCCTTGAGCAAGGCCCTTAACCCTCACCATCTGCTTCCTCAGGTGCCCTAGAGAGCAGCTCTCTGCTCCACACAGAGGGATGTGGTAGCTCGGTGGTCCGTGGTTGTGTCAGGAAGGACATCCGGCAGAAAAACAATCGCCAAGTCTTTGTGAGAGTTAGTTCACTGTGGTGACCCCTAAAGAAGGGAGCAGCTGAAAAAAGTAAATACAAAAACATCAAATTCAAAAATCACCTTTTTTTTAAACTAATAATTACAAGAAGAATTTCTTATCCAATTTTTTGTTTACTATGATAAATTGTGAAATTATGATTAATTATGATAAACACCGTTGCCTTCATGCTTGCTCAAGATGAGCGTTCTGTGATGGAGTTGAACTCAAAGTCTGCTCCTCAGATAAATCATGTTAAATTATCCCCTGATGCATGCTCAATAATCCAGGTAGAAAAATCTAAAAAAAAAACTAAGTCTGGTCCTCTGGACATTCAAAAAAATAAAATAAAATAAAAAACAAGGTTTCAGGCTGTCATCAGCCGACTGGTTGATCCACTGTGAGAGGGTGCTATTTATAAGACTGAGCTGAACTCAGCTTCTCAGACTGAGGAAGTCTTTCGGACGAAAGACGAAACGTTTCTACAATTTTTTTTTTTTTTTTTTGAATGTCCAGAGGACCAGACTTAGTTTTTTTAGAATGTTAAATTATTATTTTTATATATGAATGTTTCTGTTCAGTGCCCTGAGAAGACTTCTGTTGTGACTTGGCGCTTTATAAATAAGCTGAACTGAATAAAATATGGGTTTATGTGATTTACAAATCACTGCGTTCTGCTTTTATTTACATTTCACACAAAGTCTCAACTTTTCAAAGTTAAGGGTGTGAATATATTTCATGAATTTTAAATTAAAATTAGTACTTTCAGGCATTAATTAAAGCAACAAAAAAAAATTTACCCCAAAAGCAAACTACAAATCAGATAGCCACTTATAATAAAATCATATCACTTCCGTGCTTTTATCGCAAATTTTGAGTTTGTGAAGACGGAATTAGTAAAAATACAAAATTGGTTTAAGATTAATAAATTATCACTGAACTTAGATAAAACAAAGTACATGATATTCAGTGGAAAAAGGGAAACTGTAGATTTTCCACTCATGATTGATGGTGTTGAGATTTGTCTTGTGAGTGAAATTAAGTTTTTGGGTATTGAAATATATTTCTATTTCAACCTTTTGAATTCGCAACAGTATTATTATTGACAATGAATAAACTGACGTGGAAACCTCATAAATTCTGTCAGGATAAAAATAGCTAAAGCAATTGCTGTATTATATAGGGTAAGGAATCTGTTAAATGATATAGCTCTGTACTTGTTATATAATACAATTATTGTTCCACACATAATATACTGTACTGTATTGATGTTTGGGGTAAAGCTTGTAAATCATTCACGGAACCTGTTTTTGTACAGAAGAGAGCGGTAAGAATAATTACCAGAAAGCACTATTGTCACCCTTCATGCACATTATTTCATAAATTGAAATTGTTGAAGTTCCGTGACTTGGTGGATTACAATATTCTGTCTATTATGTATAGAGCTCACAAAAACGAACTACCAGTGAATATACAAATGTTCTTTGTCAAACGTATGAGTTGTTATAATCTTAAAGGAACAGAGATTTTTGTGAAACCAAGATATAGAACGAGTTTAAGGCGTCGGTCAACCTCAATCAAAGGAATTGAACTTTGGAATAATTTGGAAACTGGTGTTAAAAATGCTAAATCCATGACCATTTTTAAAAATATAATCAAAACAAATTTCTTGCAAAAAATATAAATGATAGCAATATCGTCTAATAGATGTCTTCTTTGAAAGTCTCTTTCTTGGAATTATATGAGTTGTTTTCTTTTTTTTTTCAATCTGTAACTTTTTTAGATTGTTTTATTTTAATTGTTTTATTATTATTATTGTTTTGTCTTGTTTGAATTATCTTTGTAATGGGGGCAGAAAAAATAAGATTTTTTTCTTCTTTCTGCATCCCTTCATTTTACTTTTATACTGTACTGTCTCAAATATGAGATTGTTTTGCATTTAAAATGAATACATTTAATAAAAAAAATTCAAGCACTTTTAAAAGATTAAGTTTGGGCACTTCTGTTGTGGTTTCCAGGATCATTTGGTTGTTTAAAGTTTTGTGAAGTACCTGTAAGGTGGTTGCCAGAGTGCTGATCTTGTCGGAGATGTCCGCAGCTCGGCCAGGTCTGCGGGGAGACTCCCGCACCCGGGGCCTGTGCCCCCGCATCCTGTCGTAAGAGTCCGACTCGCTGGATGTGTCCATGTTGGAGACAAATCCCGCAGGAGGCTAATGAACACCTCACACTGCGCAGATCAGTGTAACGTTATAATCTGATTAACGCACATTTTCTGCTGTGGATAGTTGTGACGTCACTAAACTACATCGTAACTTCAAACATCCCGGCGTGAAGACACGAACACGAACTGTCTTCAACCTGACGAGCTCCTGATGGACGCTCCTCCTCGCTAGCAACAAGTGGAAACAACACAACGACCGGAGAGCTAACTGGCTAACTAAACGTTAGCCAACTAATTTCACCTTTGAGATAAAATTATAAAAACAGAAAACAAAACCAAAGGGTAAAATAAAAACATTGTAGAGGTACTTTACACGGGAGGCCCGAGTAGTTCGTTTTGAGGATGAGAACAAGACTCTGCTTCTGTGCTATGGCAACTTGAACTAGCCGCGTCTGAGCAATAAAACAACGGATCACGAACAGCACCGAGGGGAGATGGGAAATGTAGTTTGCCATCAGCAGACAAGTATGGGAAATCGTTGTTTTAGAACTACATTGTCCAAGGGTGTGATTTGTGCGCCACAGTGACCGCTCTTCAGAGGATGTGAATAAATAAATAAAAAACAATGCAGATTTGTTCCTGTCTTTGATTTTATACGTCTACCTTATAATGTTTTGCTAGTTTTTTGATACTTTGTTTAAAAAAAAAAAAAAACTTTCTTTTGTTTTTTTCTCTCTTTTGTTTTCTATTGTTTATTGTTTGTTTGTTTATTGTTTAAGGAAATTCTACCACTGCTGTTCATTGTTCTTTAGTTTTAGCAGGTCGCTTTCGTAAATGAGCCCATGAGGTTCAAAAGATTTACCTGACTAAATAAAGGTTGAATGAAAAATAAAGGTTGAATTATTATTGGAGCACCTTTGTGCAGAATCTTAATTGGAAAAAAAGTTGGGTCTCTCTCACAAAAAAAAAAATTCTCACTAATAAAGTCAAAGAAATTTATTTTAAATTAATTCATAAATTTTATCCAAACACTTTCTTCAGAAATACAAAGCTGATATTGATATTTCCTGTTCTTTCTGTATCCAGAAACATCTGTTCATCTTTTTTGGAAGTGTACATACTCACTAAAGTTTTGGAAGTGCTCTAATATCCAATAATATCCACCCAGGTTTCCTTCTATATTTTGAAAATGTTCTTTTTGGTGTCTTAGATTTCAAGACGAAAGACTCCTCTCAAATATTTATTATAAATTTGATCTTGTTTCTTGCTAAGTTCCACAACCATTAAAGTAAAATAATGCATAGGAAACCTTTTTTTGATCTCTTTGTAGTGGATGTAAAACTGTACAGTATCTTGACACAATCTCAGACTCAAACAAAAAGGCTATAAAAACAAGAAATATCTGTAATGAATACAATTTAACTCTGTAACTCGCATTTATTTATCTCTGTATTTATTTATTTGTATTATTATTTCCTTATTTTCTTATTTTTTTATATGTTCAATGTTCTTGTGTGTATATCTTACATTAGTAAAGACAAATAAAGATTTGGAAGAAAAAAAGAAGAAAAAAAGGTTGAATTATTATTATTAATAATAATAATAATAATAATAATGATGATGATGATCATCATCATCATCATCATCATCATCATAATGAAATAACAAACATTTATTTATAGAGCCTTTACAACAACACATAATGCTCAAAGTGCTTCAGAAATACAAAAGTACTAAAGTTAAGATAGATAGCCTACCGGTAGATCCAAGGGGGTGATTTGAGGCATCCAGTAGCATGTTGTAAATACAGTATACAGAAAAAAATAATATATGAAATTATCAAAAAATAATCAGAATATACAAATTTGGAAAAAGACAATACGCTATGTACATGCAGAAGATGGTAGGGAGTACTGATTAACAAACAAACAAACAAAACGGGGTCCACTATGATGCGAGATTACACCTTTGTCTTTTTGAACTGTTCCAGTGATGCTTTTTACTGACCCTTTCAGTAAACAGACATTTAACACAATTTTATTACATTTATTTTGAGTTTGAGAACATA
>JBBPBX010030749.1:0-29115 GCA_038048925.1 Garcialebias charrua
TCATACACGGGTAGCGGCAGACTACCATGCAAGGTGCTTTCCAGTCCTACCGGGAGCAACTTGGGGTTAAGTGTCTTGCCCAAGGACACAACAACACATGGTGTGTGGAACCGGGATTCGAACCGCCAACGTTCCGATCGGGGGACGACTGCCATTACCACTACACCACGGCCGCCCTAGATAAATGGGGGTTCACGGTTTTCCTATAAGACTCACTAAATGATCACATATTTCCTGATTAAACATGGACAGCAAGGCGCATGCGTCCCACTTCTCTCCATCAGCAGAAAATCATGGACATATGAAGAGAAGAAACGTATGATTACTAAAAAGGGAAACACGGCTGCCTCATTAAGCAGAGAGAAAGAGGGTGGTAAATTACAGTGGACCAATTAAATGATCTGTAATTTCAAAAGCATACACTCGTTGCGTCACTGAATCTGTTTCCAAGTTATCTCCAAATCCACAGTTGTACACTTTGCCTTGAAAGTGAGCAGTGAACGTTATAAAATGAACCATGGTCATTCATTGCGCAAATTAAAGGGGACCAAAGATGCAAAATTCACTTTTTAATGTTTTTTTTTACTCAACTTTGGGTATGTAATTCTTAAAAAAACAGTCCTAGGACCAAAAAAATGCACCCAGTGGTATATTTACTCTAAGTATATTTATTTTTCAGGGATATTAATGTCTCGATTTCAAATCCTGGCGCTTGTGATGTCACAAGCCGTAGGACAACCCACCCCAACCTGAGTCTAGCCACTCACCTAGCAACCCCTGGTGAGGCTCCACCCACTTCAGTATAAAATACGTCACGGTTGTTTTTCCTGAGTTCATCTCAGCACATTGAGATGAGAATTTAGAGTTCGATGTTTCGTTGTTAAAATGCAGTCCCGCTAATAACTAATTATCTATCAGTAAAAATGAAAAAACTTATTTACGGGCTCTTAAATCAACCGGACGACTGCTCACGGACCATATCCGGTCAGCGCCGGATGTGGTCCGTGAAAAAAAAGCGGTGCTCGCACTAAGCAGTTAGCAGCCAGTGTGTTACTCTGCAGCCTTATTGCTTGTTTTCGAAGAGTCAGACGAAGAGTTTTTAACATGGAGGGTGAACTTATGGATGTTTCTCAGCGGCCTACGCGACGCGTCAGCGCCTCATTTGCCCTGCCCAAAATGGCGGCCGGCCACAGAAGCGAGCCCACACGAAGGACTTTACAAGAAAACACGGTAAAAACAATTATTTCTTTGCTGAGAAAAAATATATTTCTTATGTAATGTAATGTAAAATTTTGAATTTATTTTTTTCACAGTACTGCTATTATTTTTTCACGTCTTCTGCCTCTGGGTCTGACTCAGGGTCCCCTTTGGAGGGCGGAGTTAATGTAAACAGATTTTTGAAGGGCGTGGCCTTCAGAGCTCATGATCATAAACATTGTTCTGAACGGAAACATCGTTCTGAACGGAAGTCAGAAAAGGCAGAACTTCTTCTTCTTCTTCTTCTTTCGGCTTTTCCCTTTTCAGGGGTCGCCACAGCGAGTCATCCTCCTCCACCTCACTCTGTCCTCTGCATCCTCTGTCCTCACTCCAACTACCTCCATGTCCTCTCTAACTGCATCCATATATCTCCTCTTTGGTCTCCCTCTTTGTCTTTTTCCTGGCAGCTGCATTTCTAACATCCTTCTACCAATATACCCACTGTCCCTCCTCTGGACATGTCCAAACCATCTCAGTCTGGCCTCCCTAACTTTATCTCCCAGTTGTTTAACATGTGCTGTACCTCTGATGATCTCATTCCTGATCTTATCCATCCTTGTCACTCCTAAGGAGAACCTCAGCATCTTCATTTCTGCCACTTCCAGTTCTTTCTCCTGTCTTTTTGTCAATGCCACTGTCTCCAGACCATACAACATAGCTGGTCTCACCACTGTCTTGTAAACTTTTCCTTTGACCTTTGCTGACACCTTTTTGTCACAAATCACTCCTGAAACTTTTCTCCATCCACTCCATCCTGCCTGGACTCTCTTTTTCACCTCTTTACCACATTCCCCATTTTCCTGGACAGTGGACCCCAAGTACTTGAAGTCCTGCACCTTTGTGACCTCTGCTCCTTGTAGCCTCACTGTTCCACTGGCCTCCCTCTCATTCACACACATGTACTCTGTCTTACTACGGCTGACTTTCATTCCTCTTCTTTCAAGAGCATACCTCCACCTCTCCAAGTTCTCTTCCACTTGTTCCCTGTTCTCACCACAGATCACAATGTCATCTGCAAACATCATAGTCCATGGGGATTCCTGCCTGACCTCATCTGTTAGTCGGTCCATCACCAGAGCAAACAAGAAGGGGCTCAGAGCCGATCCTTGATGCAATCCCACCTCCACCTTGAAGGTATCTGTCACACCCACAGCACATCTCACCACTGTCCTGCTGTCCTCATACATGTCCTGTACCAGTCTAACATACTTTTCTGCCACTCCAGATTTCCTCATGCAATACCACACCTCTTCTCTTGGTACCCTGTCATATGCTTTTTCTAAATCCACAAACACACAATGGAGTTCTTTCTGACCCTCTCTGTACTTCTCTATCAACATCCTCAAAGCAAAGATGGCATCTGTGGTGCTCTTTCTTGGCATGAAACCATACTGCTGCTCACAGATAGTCACATCTTGTCTAAGTCTTGCTTCCACAACTCTCTCCCAGATCTTCATTGTGTGGCTCATCAACTTAATTCCCCTGTAGTTGCTACAACTCTGTACATCACCCTTGTTCTTAAAAATGGGAACCAGCACACTTCTTCTCCATTCCTCAGGCATTTTCTCACCCTCAAATATTCCATTAAATATTTGAGTCAAAAACCTCACTGCCATCTCTCCGAGACATTTCCAAACCTCCACTGGTATGTCATCAGGTCCTACTGCCTTCCCCTTCTTCATTCTTTTCAGAGCTTTCCGGACTTCACCCTCACTAATCTTTCCCACTTCCTGGTCCACCGTTTCTATTACCTCCACTCTTCTTTCTCTTTCATTCTCTTCATTCATTAGCTCCTCAAAGTAATCCTTCCATCTTCCCATCACACACTCCTCACTTGTTAGAACATTCCCATTCCCATCTTTAATAAGCCTAACCTGCTGCACATCCTTTCCAGCCTGATCCCTCTGTCTTGCCAATCGGTACAAGTCCTTCTCGCCCTCTTTAGTGTCCAGTCTCCCATATAACTCATTGTACGCCCTCTGCTTTGCCTTAGCTACTTCCCTCTTTGCTCTATGTCCCATCTCCTTATATTCCTGTCTCCTCTCTTCAGTCCTCTCACTGTCATATTTCTTCTTGGCTAATCTCTTTCTTTGAATGGCGTCCTGCACTTCACTATTCCACCACCAGGTTTCCTTATCATCCATTCTCTGTCCAGATGACACACCAAGTACCTTCCTACCTGTCTCTCTAATTACTGTTGCTGTAGTAGCCCAGTCACTTGGAAGCTCTTTCTTACCACCCAGAGCCTTTAACAGCTCGTCTCTGAATTTCTCACAACATTCTTCCTTCTTTAGCTTCCACCATTTGGTCTTCTTCTCTGATTTTACTCTTTTTCTCTTCTTCGCAACAACAGTCATTCTACACACAACCATCCGATGCTGTCTGGCCACACTCTCCCCTGCCACAACCTTACAGTCTCCAATCTCCTTCAGGTTTCCTCTTCTACACAGAATGTAGTCGATCTGCGTACTCCTTCCTCCACTCTTATAGGTCACTCTATGTTCCTCCCTCTTTTGGAAATAGGTATTGACTATAGCCATTTCCATTCTCTTGGCAAAATCCACCACCATCTGTCCTTCCTGGTTTCTTTCCTTGACACCAAACCTACCCATCACTTCCTCATCCCCTCTGTTTCCTTCACCAACATGTCCATTCAGGTCTGCTCCAATCACCACTCTTTCCTCCCTGGGAATACTCTCTATCACTTCATCCAAATCTTTCCAAAATTTATCTTTCTCCTCCTCATCACATCCAACCTGTGGAGCATAACCACTTACTATGTTTAGCATCAGACCTTCTACTTCTACCTTTAGACACATCACCCTATCTGACACTCTCTTCACCTCTACTACATTCTTTGCCAACTCCTCCTTCAGGACCACCCCTACTCCATTTCTCTTTCTATCCACACCATGGTAAAACAGTTTAAACCCTGCTCCAATACTGCGAGCCTTGCTGCCCTTCCACTTGGTCTCTTGGACACATAAAACATCTACCTTTCTTCTCTGCATCATGTCAGCCAGCTCTCTACCTTTGCCTGTCATTGTCCCCACATTTAGAGTTGCAACCCTCAGTCCTACATTCTTCACTTTCCTCCTCTCCCTCTGTCTCCTGACACGTTTTCCTCCTCGGCGTCTTCGACTAACAGTAGTACAATTTCCGCCGGCACCCTGTTTGTCAACAGCACCGGTGGCGGACGTTGTTAACCCGGGCCTCGACCGATCCGGTATGGTTTCACTTTGATGAAAGAAAAGGCAGAACTAGAAAGGGGAAATTTTATTATCTACAAATTATTTTGTGTCTTAAATTGAATGAACATGGTCTGGATAGCCCACAGACATACCATAAAAATGTATAGGACCTAAAATTGGTCCCCATTAAATGTATTTGTGCACTTGTGAACATCTCTGAGACCACAGCAAAAATATTAATCTTTTTTGACAGAAAATAATGTAAGAAAAAGCAAAAAAGACCTCAAGTATTGCAAAGAAGACAAGTTTATTTTAATCTCTCACCATTTTCAATAGTGAATATTTTTTTCATTTAATGATCTGCAGGACAAACTAAAAACCTACTCAGAGTAGAACCACTGCTCCTTCACATTGAGAGGAGCCAGTTGAGATGGTTTGGGCATCTGGTAAGGATGCTCCCTGGGTATCCCCCTAGGTAGGTGCTTTGGGCATGTCTGACCGGGAGGAGACCCCAGAGAAGACCCAGGACACGCTGGAGAGTCTATAGCCCCTTTCATAAGACGCATCAATCCGTCTCTGATGCGTGTTCAGACCTCCAACGAGCATTCAGAAAACATACAAACGCGCCTTGGCGAGTAAAGTTGACTCGCCTCTGATCCGTGCCTGACCCGTGAGCAGAGGTAGTGTTAAAGCCGCATCTGTCGACTTGTGAAAGGTCTCGGGGCTGCGCGGCTTCAAACTTATTTGAATAATGACGTACTCTCCCACGTACTATCCCGGCGCACACTGTCGCGCTGTATTTAAATGTGTAAACAACAACATGACATCTGTATTTTGCTCGCGCATCACTTGCTATTCTTCGCCGAATCTTTTTCTTTTTTTATTGATCATCACGGAAATGTCTAATTGGGGTGATGCAGAGACCTGTGTGCTCCTGTCTCTGCGCGCAGAGGAGGAAAAAGGGACTTACCGGTACAGTGAAGGATGGGGCCCTTCTGGAGCGGATTGCTTTACTGATGCGAGAGCAAAAAAAAAAAAAACAAAAAAAAAAAAAGCATTCGGAGAAACACAACGATGTTCGCTAGCGTCGCCATGTTTGTTTACATCCACCTCTGCGGTGCGGTCCCACGTTAAACACGCAGCCACCACGTCCTCTGAGCAGCAGATTTCACCACGCCTCTTTTCAACACGCGCTCCAAATCGTTTTGTGAATGCTCCATTGAGGGCGGGCTGTGGCCGGATTCAACTTTGTTTTATGAATGACCCGATGGGTATTAAAGCCGGACTCGTCTGTGCGGGAACTGCGTGGATCTGACTTATGAAAGGGGCTTATGTCTCTCTGTTGACCTGGGAACACCTTGGAGTCCTAGAGCTGGAAGAGGTGCTGTGGAAAGAGAAGGCTGGACCTCCCTGCTCAAGCTGCTGCCGCTGAGACCTGACTTCAGAACAAGCGGAAGATAATGGATGGATGGTTGGATGGATGGATGGACAGCACAAATGTTGGTGATGGCCCAAATCGCATCTGGCAACAGGTGGCAGTTTAATACAAGAACATTCTGCAGGCTGGTAAACTGCAGCTGATGATGTACAGCACAGACAACTTGTGTAAATGACTGTGTGTTCACTCACACACTGAAACCAGTTGTTTGGACTGGTTTTAATAATAGCTGCACCTATTTAATGCTCTCTACAGCCAAAGAGATAAGCAGGTACAGGGAACCCCCGACCTACGAACGAGTTTGGGACCTAAGAACCGTTCGCAGGTCGATCGGTTCGTAGGTGGGGGGTGAAAGTAGCGTCTCGTTCGTAGGTCGCTATTCTGTTCGTAGGTCGCGGAAATACCGCTAACGGACCCCCGCGCCCACATTTAACAGCATGACACTGACATACTGGGCTATATACATGCACAGAACTTTATTTACAAGCACTTATCTAAACAATTACACCACACATGCATCCATAAACACCTGTACATCAGTAACTTCACATCAGAACTGCAGCAAATCAACAGGAAATCTCATCAGCAACAATGATGTCAACAATCACACATGAGCACTTCTTCAAGTGCAGCTTTTCACATCAAACCTGCAGCAAACCAGGGATTCCCATCAGCAAAATGTTGTCAACAATCACACATGAGCACTTCTTCAAGTGCAGCTTTTCACATCAAACCTGCAGCAAACCAGGGATTCAACAATCACACATGAGCACTTCTTCAAGTGCAGCTTTTCACATCAAACCTGCAGCAAACCAGGGATTCCCATCAGCAAAATGTTGTCAACAATCACACATGAGCACTTCTTCAAGTGCAGCTTTTCACATCAAACCTGCAGCAAACCAGGGATTCAACAATCACACATGAGCACTTCTTCAAGTGCAGCTTTTCACATCAAACCTGCAGCAAACCAGGGATTCCCATCAGCAAAATGTTGTCAACAATCACACATGAGCACTTGTCAAAGTGCAGCTTTTCACATCAAACCTGCAGCAAACCAGGGATTCCCATCAGCAAAATGTTGTCAACAATCACACATGAACACTTGTCAAAGTGCAGCTTTTCACAGCAAAACAGCAGCAAATCAGAGAGTCACATTTGCAAAATGATGTCAGCAATCACACATGAGCACGTTGCGTTGATGAGTGTCCATGTGCATGAGAAAGAAGTCCATGAACTCAGAAAAAGCGAGAAGCAGCAGAAAAATGAATCAAAATTGTCTTACTTTGACCGAAGTGTAGGTAGACAGATGTTGTTCTCATGATCAAACCTGCATCTGATGGAACTGCTGAGCCATTGCTCAACAATGAATGTTGTGAGCATTTTAGGCCAGCTGTAAGTTCAGGCATGTGTCAGTTCAGGTCTGTGGTCCTGATGTGAGCAGGTCTGTGCATCACATGAAGTTTTTTTGGTTTTTGGCAGCAGTCATTTATGCAGAACGACACAAAGGTGATGGATGGAGGCAACATGCAGGACACCAGAGGCAGGCTGGAGGACAGGCAGCACCAGAGGCTCATCCATGACGTGGAGCAACACGCGGATGAACTGTTGGAACACAACCACACACACACGTCAGCACCTGCTGATAACAACAACACAGACAACAACAACTTCTCCTTACGTGTGTGGTGTGGTGTGTGGAGCAGGAGGACAGGCAGGAGGCTGGAGGCAGAGCAGGAGGCTGGAGGACAGGCAGGAGGCTGGAGGCAGAGCAGGAGGCTGGAGCAGGTGCAGGAGGCTGGAGGACCAGTAGCACGTAGCACCAGAGGCTCATCCATGACGTGGAGCAACACGCGGATGAACTGTTGGAACACAACCACACACACACGTCAGCACCTGCTGATAACAACAACACAGACAACAACAACTTCTCCTTACGTGTGTGGTGTGGTGTGTGGAGCAGGAGGACACAGGGGTGGAGGCAGGAGGAGGTGGAGGAGGCAGGAGGCTGGAGGCAGAGCAGCAGGAGCACGGGTACGTGGTACCCGACGCTGTTCCATGAGGCGAAACAGCAAGTGGATCTGTTGAAACACAAACACACACAGACGTGAACACCTGCACATAACAACAACACAGACAACAACAACTTCTCCTTACGTGTGTGGTGCATGTGTGGAGCAGGAGCACAGGGAGGAGGCTGGAGGAGGTGCAGGAGGCTGGAGGCTGGAGGCAGAGCAGCAGGAGCACGGGTACGTGGTACCCGACGCTGTTCCATGAGGCGAAACAGCAAGTGGATCTGTTGAAACACAAACACACACAGACGTGAACACCTGCACATAACAACAACACAGACAACAACAACTTCTCCTTACGTGTGTGGTGCATGTGTGGAGCAGGAGCACAGGGAGGAGGCTGGAGGAGGTGCAGGAGGCTGGAGGCTGGAGGCAGAGCAGCAGGAGCACGGGTACGTGGTACCCGACGCTGTTCCATGAGGCGAAACAGCAAGTGGATCTGTTGAAACACAAACACACACAGACGTGAACACCTGCACATAACAACAACACAGACAACAACAACTTCTCCTTACGTGTGTGGTGCATGTGTGGAGCAGGAGCACAGGGAGGAGGCTGGAGGAGGTGCAGGAGGCTGGAGGCTGGAGGCAGAGCAGCAGGAGCACGGGTACGTGGTACCCGACGCTGTTCCATGAGGCGAAACAGCAAGTGGATCTGTTGAAACACAAACACACACAGACGTGAACACCTGCACATAACAACAACACAGACAACAACAACTTCTCCTTACGTGTGTGGTGCATGTGTGGAGCAGGAGCACAGGGAGGAGGCTGGAGGAGGTGCAGGAGGCTGGAGGCTGGAGGCAGAGCAGCAGGAGCACGGGTACGTGGTACCCGACGCTGTTCCATGAGGCGAAACAGCAAGTGGATCTGTTGAAACACAAACACACACAGACGTGAACACCTGCACATAACAACAACACAGACAACAACAACTTCTCCTTACGTGTGTGGTGTGGTGCGTAGCAGGTGTGTGGATGGACCAGGGGGACGTGCCGCTTTGGAGGCTGTCGAGAGAGAGGTGATGATTACAGTAGGTGTAGATGTAAGTAAAAAAAAAGAGAAAATAAATTAACATGTCTTTGCTGTACCTTTCTGACGTTGCTGTGCTGGGATGTGAGGGTGGGCAGGTCAGTGATGGGATGGTGGAGTTGGTGAAGAGGAGGGGAAGGAGGAGGAAGGCTGTGAACATAAGCAGAGACAGTAACAGATTAAATTAATTTGTGTAACATGACAACTCCCAAAAAAAAAAAAAAACATTTCATTACAGTACGTGCTGTACCTGGAGGGAGGGAGCGGGGGGGGGCGGCGTGTTTCACTGGGGAGATGGTGGGCTGTCCATGGCTTCCTCCTGGCTTGCTGCAGTAGGACTGGATGGCCGCTCGTCCGCTGGGATGTCCAAGGCCTCCTCCTGGCTTGCTGCAGGAGGACTGGACGGCCTTTCAGCTGGTGCACCAGCAGATCCTGGAGGCGGTGCTGTGACTTTTCGAAAATAATTGAGCATGCTGCTCTGCACCTTTTCACGTTTTTTGTCCTCAAGGATCTGCTGGTAACACGCAACTTCATTGAGGACACCCCTACGGACCTTGGCGAACCTCTCACAATCCGAGTCCTGCTTCTCCATCCTCGCCAGGAAGCTGTGGAGTTCCTGAAAGCCCAGCACCATCTCCTGCCTGGTGAAGGTCGGAGGAATGACCTCCACCTCCTCCTCCACCACCTCCTCATCCGTGACGTGCCTGTCCAGACTAATCAGGTCGTCTGGGGACAGATCCTCTCCAGACGAACTGAGAAGGTGTTGGACATCGTCCTGGTCCATGTCGAGCTCCAGTGACCTGCCCATCCTCACAACATCCTCTATTACACGGTCCACCTCCTGGGCATCGTGTACCTCCTGAACAAGCTCTGGACAGAGCTTCTTCCATACTCCGCACATGTTCTGTGGAGTTACACGATGCCAGGCGATGCCAATGTTCAGCACAGCATCAAGGATGTTGAACTTACGCCAGAAGTCTTTCAGCGTAAGGGTCTGAGAGTTCTCCGTAGCCTCCAAAGCAGCACGTATGACTCTTTGTAGGTAGTACGCCTTAAACGTACTAATAACCCCCTGGTCCATTGGCTGGATCAATGAGGTGGTGTTGGGAGGCAGGTACACCACCTTAACATCTTTGTTCCTAGTGGTGAGACCAGGGGGGTGTCCTGGAGCGTTGTCCAAGATCAGGAGGATTTTAAAGGGAATGCGTTGGTCATTGCAAAAACGCTTCACTTGCGGAACAAAGTTCTTGGTGAACCAATTTGTAAAAACTTCCAGCGTCACCCAAGCCTTTTTATTAGACGCCCAAAAAACAGGAAGCGATGATTTATCAACATCTTTGAAGGCCCTGGGTTTATTAAATTGGTACACCAACAACGGCTTGAGTTTGCAGTCACCCGCAGCATTGCCCCCCACCAGCAAGGTCAAACGCTCCTTGCCGACCTTGTGGCCGGGTGCGGTTCGTTCTTCCTTGCTGATGTACGTCCTGTCTGGCAAACGCTTCCAGAACAGCCCTGTCTCATCCACATTGAACACTTGCTGCGCAGTGTACCCGCCATCCCTGATGATCTCAGCCAGTTCTGCTGGGAATGCCTGAGCTGCCTCGTGGTCAGCGCTTGCTGCCTCTCCTGTTTAAATGCACACAAAATGACATGGTTAAGCTGTTGTAACACACTGTAATAAAATGAAAAAAAAAAATATTCGTTAGTCGAGGACTACCTGTACTGTATGCATTTACAGTATTAAAAAAGAAAAATGAGAAATTAAAGTGCTCACCCTGCACTCTGATGTTGTGGAAGTTGTTTCTCTTCCTAAACCGATCAAACCATCCTTTGGAGGCAGTAAACTCCCATGATGTGCTGCTCGAAGGCCCTCCTCCAGCACTTTGGGAGGACGTCCCTTCACCCGGATCGCTCTGAGAGGACGTCCCTTCACCCGGATCGCTCTGAGAGGACGTCCCTTCACCCGGATCACTCTGTGCAGAACCCTGCCCCTGCTCCCCCGCACCCCCCTGCTCCCCTGCACCTGCCCCAGTCAACCCTAGTTCCTGCAGCCTGTCATAAATCCTCTTTGCCTTTTCACAGATCACAGACATCCCAACTGGGATTCTGCGCTGTGTGTTGTCCTCCAGCCAGAGGACAAGCAACCTTTCCATCTCGACTATTCTCCCCGTCCTTTGCTTTGTAATTATGGTGGACTTCATGGGGGCTGAAGCACGCACCTGCTGCAAAATTCTTTCTTTGTCCGCCATTATTGTCCCCACAGTTGACCTCGGCAACCCTAGCGCATCTCCAATTTTAGAGGGAGTCATGCCCTCATCTGCCATTTTTATAATTTTTGCCTTCGTCTCCAGCGTTATGGTACGACGAGGTTTTTTCCCCTGTGCCGCGTCCGCGGACTTTGCAGGTCTCTTCGGAGCCATTGCTAAGGTGCTAATTCCTAAGGAGCAAAAATTAAAATTAATGCTAACGTTCAAAAATGAATGCTCACGTTTGCTTTCGTCTAAAAATATTTTTTCATTTAGTACTGGACCGTACCTGCCCGTTCGATGACCCGTGGACAACTCCTGTCGTTCTCGTCACAATTAGCTAACGTGCTAACTCCTAAGTAGCAAAAATTAAAATTAATGCTAACGTTCAAAAATGAATGCTCACGTTTGCTTTCGTCTAAAAATATTTTTTCATTTAGTACTGGTCCGTACCTGCCCGTTCGATGACCCGTGGACAACTTGTATCGTCGTGTCGTCGACAATTAGCTAAATGCTAACTTCTAAGGAGCACAAATTAAATTAATTCTAACGTGTGCTAACGTTGGCTTTAGTCTAAAACTGATATAAATTTACTGTAAATGTACTGTACCTGCTCGTAGGTTCTTCGTACGTTTTTTTTTTCTCGTGTTCTTCGCTCGTGTTCTTCGTTCGTGTTCGCTGTTCGTAACTGTCTTCTACCATCAATCACCGTAGAAAACCACGAGGCACAAAATGGCCGCAGCCCTTTAAATAGTTACCGCTTTACCTGTACGGATCCCTCCGCCGCCAGCTGCACTGCGGCTGTGTGTACATCCGCCAGAAGCCCAGCCCCCACCTCTCGCTGGCGGTACTTTTCCACTGCCATGCGCAGTGTCACGCCCATGCCCAACCAGCAACAGCCAAAGGCAATCCCCTCCCCCACCTCGCCGATTGCCGTTTTGTGACGCAGTTTCGCCGTAGCTCGATTATATACCTGTAATGGGGCTCGTTCGTAGGTCGTGTGCCGTAGCTCGATTATATATTTTTAACTTGGTTCGTTCGTAGGTCACATATTTTCTGCCGTACGTCGATTATATATTTTTACTTGGCTCGTTCGTAGGTCACTTTTTTCTGCCGTACGTCGATGGTATTCTTCTACTTTGGCTCGTTCGTAGGTCCCGTGGTTCGTAGGTCGGTGGGTTCGTAGGTCGGGGGTTCCCTATATATATATATATATATATATAATATTAGCAATTAATATATTCATACTACATGGCCAAATGAAGTGGCAGACTGACTCAGTGGGTAGAGCTGTTGCCTCTCAGTGAGACGGTCGCCAGATCAAATCCTGGCTAGGTACCTTTCTGGGTGGAGTTTGCATGTTCTCTCCGTGCATGCGTGGGTTTTCTCTGGGTACTCCAGTTTCCTCCAACAGACAAAAAATATTAGGGTGATTGGTCTCTCTAAATTGTACCTACTGTATGTATGTGTGAGTGAGAAAGTGCATGTTTGTTTGTCTCTATGTGTCCCTGTGATGGACTGGAGACTTGTCCAGGGTGTACCCCACATCTCGCACAGTGATTGATGGTTTTGATTAACAGTGAATCCTACTACCCAGACATGAAGAAGCGGGTAAAGCTGATGGATAGATATCCAAATTAATGTCATACGTTTGGATTGTTAACCGTGAATTGAACATGAGGACAAATGTTGCTGTCAACACACAAAAGTTGTCCAAGACCCAGTCTCATATTTACAAGTAACGTTGAATCTTATGTCACAATAAAACTTCACACTTCTTTTGAGCAAAATATTAATTAAAAAAATAGTTTTCAGAAATTGTACAATACTACAAATGAGCTTAAGTTGTTGTATGCTGAACCCACAGCAGTTGCTGTACTGTATATGCTTATACATCCTAATTTTCAAATTAATTTCCAAAAGCCACACTGTATTTTTTATTTATTTGTGTGCAATACCATTTTTTTGTGGAAATAATACAAATATAACTCTGTATAGAAGTTGAAAAAACCTTATGATAAAAAATTTTACTTATAAATGGAGCTTATTTATATAGTGCTTTCCAGCCCCCTGTGGGGAGCCCCAAAGCGCTTTACAATACCAGCCATCCACCCATTCATACACACATTCATACACCGGTAGTGGTAGCCTGCCTTGCAAGGCGCCATCCAGACCTACCGGGAGCAACTCGGGGTTAAGTGCCTTGCCCAGGGACACAACGACACATGGTGAGCGGATGTGGGATTCGAACCTCCAACCTTCCGATCGGGGGTCGACTACCATTACCACTGTGCCACGGCCGCCCCATATATATATGGTATATATTATACCCTGATGCATGCTCAACAATCCAGGTAGAAAAATCTAAAAAAGCTAAGTCTAGTCCTCTGGACATTCAAAAAACAAAACAAAACAAACAAACAAACAAAAAACTGTAGAAACATTTCTACAGTATTTATGCTTGGTTTTGTTTTGTTTTTTGAATGTCCAGAGGACCAGACTTAGCTTTTTTAGAAGTTAACTTACAGCTTATTTTTGTGTAGTTTATTATCATGCAGATTTTTCAAATTTTGAAATATTTTCTAACAGTTTGTGTTTATGTGTTTAGACATTGTACTTGTGCTCAGTGACTTCAGCAGTTTGACCTCATTTTGATCATTATGACCTGGTTTACAAGCTGTTTTTAGTGCATACTAGCACCTGGATGAACATAACAAGCATACTTTGTCATTACCAAACAAAAACAACTCATTGGCTTCTCTGCACTTCTGATTTTTTTGCTGCTCAGATGTTAAAGAAACTCACTGAGATTATTTTTTACAGACCATCGGTCATGTATATCATGATACGTGTGATAAATTAAATAAATAAACACATGAATAAATAAATAAATAAATAAATAAATAAATAAACAAATAAATAAATAAATAAAACAGCTGATTTACCTACAGCACAGTCTCCTGTAAAGTGCCCTGAGATAACTTTGTTGTGATTTGGCACTGTATAAACTTAATTTTAGACATCTATTGATATTTAAGAAGGATTATAGTGGTCTTACTCCTCCAGTTTATCAGCTTATGCTGCCGACATGTTTGAGTCAAACAGCAGCAGAAACATTTAATCTCAGCTGCAATTCTAACGTCAATATTAAATGCATCATAATCTGTGCAATCTCATACATGCCTTGAGTGGATCTTTTATTATTGTTTCTGACTTTAAACAGGCAGTGAGCATTAGTCATTTAAAAATGAATTCACTTTCAAGTGATGTATGACTTTTTTTTCTGCACTCAGTATAGTTTTATTCATATTAACTTATAATTCTGCTGATCAGGAGAGGGCCAGAATGTTGTGTGAATAAATGTCAAACTTTGGAAGTGTATAATCCGACAAATAGCCATGACTTTCTTTTGACTCTGAATGGAGATACTTTCTACTTTCTGATAATGCTGGTGTTTCATTAAAGCACCTAAACGGAGTTGATAAAAATGGGATGTTTCAAATTGCCACAAAGCAAACTGGATAATGCCTCAGGATGTGGTGATGTTGGTTTGTGTCCCCAGAGATTAGAGATGTATGGCTGAGATGCCATCAGAAGATCTATGAGTGAAATTAAACATGTTTTTTCACAAACTAAATTAAAGATAAACCAGTTAAAGCTTCATGTGTTTCTAATGAATGCTTTACCTATGCCTAAAAAATATTTACATTAAAAACAAAAAAAAATTCTGTAGAATATATTTAAAGCTCTGTGATTTTATGATTTTGACGAGATTGTAGCCTTTAACATTCCTACAAACACCTGGCAGATAAAACTGATTTGCTGCCACACTGAAAAATGTGCTGTAAGAGTTTAGCACCCTGGCACTGGCAGTATTTACACTATTTCATTTTGCACTCTTTTAATACACCATCTGAGTTGTAGTTTATTACGCAGAACTTCTATACAGACATTCATCAGAACACCTAATTAGCCAGCAAGCTAACTGTGTGTTACTTAGAGCTTTGCAGTCAACTTAGCAGCAAGTGAGAGACCTGAAAGTTATGCACCATAACTCATGTTCCCTGAAGGAAGGGAACGAGGTGCAACATATGCTATGGGAATTGCGCCCCCGCACGATTACCTGAAGGAATACAATCACGCCTTTACGGCTAGGGCGTCAGCGTTGCGCCAGAGGCCCCGCCCTCTGGGTATTTAAGCCGCTGACACCCATCCATCTTTCTCCAAAATTGCACTTCACCGAGCTTTCAGCATTGAAAAGGGCCAGATATGTTGCACCTCGTTCCCTTCCTTCAGGGAACATGAGTTATGGTGCATAACTTTCAGTTCCCTTTCAGTCATGTTCTCTCGGTGCAACATATGCTATGGGAACGTAATTCATTCACGCCCTTGAAATGCTCAGTAAAATGCATGCTAGTGTGAACGTCTGCCCTTGACCAGCAGGCATCTCAAGGCTACTTTCTACTGTGTGTTAGAAAGGACAACCTAAGTGACATCACACGCAGTAACATCCAAACTGTAATGCTTTGCAAAAGTGTTTATTGAGCTCCAGTTCACAGTAGCACAAATGTCTGCAACTGGTACACCCTTGAACAGTGACCACGAAGTGGCCAAGCCCAGAGTAGAGTGAGCGTGCACTCCAGAGGGCACATGTTGATCCTTGCTACTGTACGCCCTTTTAATGGCCTCAGTCACCCAATGTGAGAGAGGTTGTTTTGATAGGGCCTTTCCAGTAGCAGGTAATGCAAAGCACACAAAAAGTTGATTTGTTTTTCTTCATTCGGCTGTTCTCTGCATGTAAGTGAGTAAAGCTCTCACAGGGCAGAGAGCCTTCAGCCTTTCCTATTCTTGAGTGAGGACAGGAGCAGGTGGGATGGAGGAGAGATCAAAGTCCAGACTCCTATAATTTAAAGTCAAGACCTTGGGGATGTATGCAGGATTAGGCCTTAGGGTGACCTTTGACCCATCAGGGACGAATCTGGTACACATTGGAAGTACAACAATGCATGGAGGTCACCCACGCGTTTTGCCGAGCAAAGGGCCAAGAGTAGAGCGGTTTTATAAGATAATAAATCTATCTTAACCTAGCTCAGTGGCTTGAATGGAGGATCACGGAGAGCCTCCAAGACCAGGCTAAGATCCCAACCAGGGGTCAGGATCCTGTTGGGTGGTTTCATTCTTAGCATGCCCTTCATAAATCTTATTATGATTGGATACGCACCAGGTGTCCTATGTCCCCAGCTTTCGTGACAGGCTGAAATTGCTGATAGGAAAACTTTAATCGTTGAGAAAGAACAACCTTTTTCCAGTAAGTCCTGAAGGAAAGTCAGGAGCTGAGCTAGGTCGCATGAGTAAGAAATAATATTTATTTCTGTGCACCAAGCTTCAAAAATACGCCATTTCTGTACATAGAGAGACTGTGTTGACACAGCACAGGCATTTTGGATGGTTTTTACCACATTTTCCGGCTGGCCTGATGTCATCAGCTTGTTCTTTTCTGCCAACAAGCTGAAATTTTTAACAGCTCCCGGCATAAGCGGAGAGACTGCTCCTTCTGGTGACATAGTTTGACCCTGAAGAAGAGCATTTGGTGTGTCCAGTTCCCCTTCAAGGGCCCTGGATGCTGTGATCCCCTAGGGGTCAACCAAGTTAAGGCTGAGTTAGACTCGCGCTTTGGTCCGCAGGCTGGAGCGCGCGCGCTGCGCGTGCACTGTGCCGTGCGGCGAAATGTGTTCATAGTTTCGCCCCTGTCTTTATGGTTGACGCACGGCGGCGCATGGCAAAGTGCTGTTCTTTTACCGACCAGCAGGTGGCAGTACCCTCTAAAACCTGTGCATATGTTACAAGAAAGGGTGTAGAAGAAGAAATCTACCGTAGAAGAAGAACTGTTTGACGTCAGAACACAAACAAAATGGCTTCCCGCTCGCTTCTTGAACTGTCTTTATTAGAGGAGCAAATTATAATTGAACAACAGATGTTGTGTCTTGCAATTTTAATGAGACGAAGAAGACGCAGAAGGAGATGGTATGTTCGGCCATTACACTCTCAGAGACGTACTGATGGGGAATATACCATACTGGTGAAGCAGATGCGGAGGCACAATGACGAGCAAATGCACTTCAGTTACTTCCGCATGTCTGTAGGCAAATTTGATGACCTGCTACATCGTATTTCGCCTTTTATACAACATGGGAGGACCCACAGCAGTCCTGTGACATTACCCGAGCGTTTGGCAGTGACTTTAAGAATCCTGGCTTCAGGTAGCAGCCAGAAAAGTGTAGCAGCCAGCTACAAACTTGGTGCAACTACGGTTTCCCTGATAGTGTCTGAGGTGTGCCAAGCTATCTGGAACGCCCTGAAGTCAGACTTTGTGTCCATGCCAAAAGGTCAGGAGTGGGCAGAAATAGCACGTGAGTTTTGGAGAGTCTGGAATTTCCCGAACTGTTTAGGCTGTGTGGATGGAAAACACGTGCAGATGAAAGCACCACCAAATGCAGGGAGTGACTACTTCAATTACAAAGGAACTCACTCTATTGTGCTGATGGCGGTGTGTGATGCCAAATACCGCTTCACCATGGTGGATATAGGCTCATATGGCCGTGAAAGTGATGGTGGCATCTTCCAGAGCTGTGAATTTGGTTCACGGCTTCTTCGTGGGACCCTGGACTTGCCCAGACCTGACAACCTGCCTGGCACCAACATCAAAGTCCCTCACGTGTTCCTCGGAGATGCAGCCTTCCCATTACATGTGAACATGATGCGCCCTTATCCAGGTACTGTATGTTGTATTTGTGTAATGTATCAGTTATATAGTTTGCTACTAGGAGTAACCACACATATTGATCTAAACACAAGTGTTCATCTTGCAGGTACCAACCTTGATGATGGGCGCAAAATCTACAACTACCGGCATTCAAGAGCGCGGCGTGTCATCGAAAATACGTTTGGCATCCTGGCAGCACGCTGGCGGATCTTTTGTCGCCCCATAGAGTTCCACCCTGATAAGACTGTGGACGTGGTGAAGGCGTGTGTGGCTCTGCACAACTTTTTGGTTCACACAGATTCAACAAACTCAGCAGTATCCAGGTACATCCCGCCCAGTTTTGTCGATGGGGCTACAGCAGCCGGGGACCTCGTGCCAGGTGAATGGAGAAGAGAGGTGCAGGGGGACAGCCTTTTGGCGCCAGGACGACTCTCTGCTGCACGTGCGTCAAGGGCAGCAAATGGTGTCCGAAATGACCTGAAGGGTTTCTTTCAGACCCCGCAGGGCCTTGTACCCTGGCAGGACGCGGTGGTACGGAGAGGATGCTTACAGTGAAAGTTACAGTACAGTACAGTGAAAGTTACTCTGTAGTATCCTTTATTTCACCAGGAGTGTGAAGTGGAATGTGTAGAAACCTGTAGAGATAGTGTTTTGATTTAAATGTGTTCAAGAATTGCATGCTGTCTGAAAATAATTGATAAATGTGTAATTATACCTTACAAATGTATCATTTGAATGAACTTTCAAAAATAAAACCACAATAATACTTTGTATTTTTTTTTATGGACAAGCATCAATGAAGATTTTGAGGAAAAACCACGTAAAAATACCCTGATGCACTTAAAAATCTAATTTTGATCCTGGTACTTAGTAATGTTTGTTTATTTCCAAATTTGACATGTTGATATGCAAATATGTTTTGTGCTTTCCACTTTAGATTGATAAAACTTTACTCACTTACATTACTACCTAAATGTGGCTTAATCCAATTTTAATAATACAGGGTCAAAGTCAAAAGTCAAAGTCAACTTTATTGTAAAAACTGCAATATGTACAGGACATACACAGTATTGAAATTGCATAAACATAAGCATAAAATGAAATAACAAAAGTGTGATACTGTCCTGAGTACAGGTATATGCATAGTAATTTTTGCATAGTAGTAGTATGAAAGTATGAAAAGTTACACCAACACTAAAACACTAAACATCTAATAAACATAAGCATAAAATGAAATAAGTAGTCAAAATTGTAATACTGTCCTGAGTTTTTTGAATAGTAGTATAAAAGTGTAAAAAGTACATCTATAAAATAAAATGAAAGTTCTGGCATTGACATTTGTAAAAGAGTTTCAAAGCAGCATATGACGTTAATGTACACAGTATATGCATGAGGTAGCTGATGTTGGTATAGAGGTACAGTGGCATATGTAATAAGGCTAGTAAAAATATATATACATGTATATCAGCAGTAGTGTAGATATAAAAAAGTAGTGTAAATGTAAACAGTAGTATTAAATGTAAACAGTAGTAATAAATCTAAATATAAAAAAGTAGTTGAAATGTAAACAGTAGTATTAAATGTAAACAGTAGTAATAAATCTAAATATAAAAGTGTAAATGTTAACAGTAGTTATAAATGTAAACAGTAGTATTGAACGGTCCCATGTACAGTAATGTTGTAAGATGGAGATTACAAGATGTCTCAAACGACTTCATTTTTATTTTAGCTAAAAAGAAAAAGATGTTGCACACACTCATACATTGTCACCTAAAACAATAATATAGCTACTTTGCAGCAGGGAAGTCCTTCTCTGCATCAAACAGTAGCTGGTGGATTTTGAATTTCATGACTGGCTTGTGAGTGGCATCAACACGACTCAGAATGCTTGCAACCATGACTCCAAACACTTCGTCTTCACTTTCATGTTTTTTTCTGTTGTACTCGTTTATTTTTTCCTTCTCCAAACTGACCCAATCCCTCTCTGCCTTCAACTGCTCCCTTTCATTACTGACCCAATCCCTCTCTGCCTTCAACTGCTCCCTTTCATGATCCCTCTCTGCCTTCAACTGCTCCCTTTCATGATCCCTCTCTGCCTTCAACTGCTCCCTTTCATTACTAAGCCGCACCCACTCCTGAGCAAGCCACCCTTTCTCCCGGTTGATCTGATCCCACTCCAAATTGTGCGCTTTCTGAATGTTGCCCCTTTCCTGATGTACATTATCCCTGTCTTGAGATAGCTTCTCTAGCACATGCGCAACAGGGTCAGATACCCTGCGTTTGTTTGGTCGCACACTGACGCCGGAATCCTGAGGGGAACCACTGACTGAGATGATGCTAGGGCTGTCGCTTCTGCTACTGCTGCTTGAGCCTGGCAAGGCTCGAGGTGCTACGGGTATGGGCACCGTTGGACACGGAGGAATTGGCGTGGAGGACCTGCGCAGAGGAAAACACCCTGCGTTTGAAGTACTGGGCTGAGAGACGATGGGTGTGATGGACTCATGGTCGATGGTGGTGATGGTGATGGTCTGGTCCATGGGGGTGAGGGGCTGGTCGATGGGGGTGAAGGTCTGGTCGAGGCACCATGTATCGTCCTGTGCTTGGCTCTGTTGTGTTTCTTCAGGCTAAAAAACAGACATTGACATCCATCAGTACAAAAAGAAACGGTAACGGATACAATGCACATATATATTAAATAAAAACAAATGTTTGTGTAATTGTTAGCGTAATACAGTAAACTGAAGGTGAAGCATCAACACACATATAGGCTAAATTTGTTTACAGTTGAGGTGTGCAGATCTAAAATGGTTATTTCCACTATTTCACATTTACTGGTCAGCAGCTTGATTTATATTTTCATTAAGCCATGTTTTGGTCATTAATTATCATAGTTTATTGTTTATATCAATGACTACAAAGGGGAAACAACACGGCAGGCTGCACAGCATGGCACAGCATGGCACAGCATGGCCTGCTGTACGGTAACGGATACAATGCACATATATGTTAAATAAAAACAAATGTTTGTGTAATTGTTAGCTTAATAAACAGAAGGTGAAGCATCAACACACATATAGGCTAAATTTGTTTTCAGTTGAGGTGTGCAGATCTAAAATGGTTATTTCCACTATTTCACATTTACTGGTCAGCAGCTTGATTTATATTTTCATTAAGCCATGTTTTGGTCATTAATTATCATAGTTTATTGTTTATATCAATGACTACAAAGGGGAAACAACACGGCAGGCTGCACAGCATGGCACAGCATGGCACAGCATGGCCTGCTGTACGGTAACGGATACAATGCACATATATGTTAAATAAAAACAAATGTTTGTGTAATTGTTAGCTTAATAAACAGAAGGTGAAGCATCAACACACATATAGGCTAAATTTGTTTTCAGTTGAGGTGTGCAGATCTAAAATGGTTATTTCCACTATTTCACATTTACTGGTCAGCAGCTTGATTTATATTTTCATTAAGCCATGTTTTGGTCATTAATTATCATAGTTTATTGTTTATATCAATGACTACAAAGGGGAAACAACACGGCAGGCTGCACAGCATGGCACAGCATGGCACAGCATGGCCTGCTGTACGGTAACGGATACAATGCACATATATGTTAAATAAAAACAAATGTTTGTGTAATTGTTAGCTTAATAAACAGAAGGTGAAGCATCAACACACACACAGGCTAAATTTGTTTACAGTTGAGCTGTGCAGATCTAAAATGGTTATTTCCACTATTTCACATTTACTGGTCAGCAGCTTGATTTATATTTTCATTAAGCCATGTTTTGGGCATTAATTCTCACAGTTTATTGTTTATATCTATGACTACAAAGGGGAAACAACACGTGGCAGGCTGCACAGCATGGCATGCTGTATTCCATGCTAGCTGTAATAAAAGCAGTACTTCTTTCTTTCATTTTTACCTCTTTTTCCATATTTGTGTCCGTTTCTCGGTGTTTTATAAAACTCGACAGCCAACTCAGCTCCACGACGATGATTGGCACCGGTTTGTTGGTGCCAGGATCGCCACTTTTGGGCACCTTCTTCTTGGCCTTCACGAAGCGATCCCGCATGTTTTTCCAAACTTTTCTACAGACTGCTTCCTCCTTCTGCATCGCTTGTGCAATCTCCTTCCATGAATTTTGTGCCATTTGCACATCTTTGTGTTCTCTCATAGAGGGATCATACAAATGGCGATACTTTCGGATGAGTTCAGCCAGAGCAGCTTCGAAAGCGTCCATCTTGTTTTGAGCCCAGTCCGTACGTCACTGAGCGCGGCGCGCGCTCTAGGCTTGCGGAGTTTCAAAAATTCAGAGGTGCACGGCACGCGCTAATCCCCTGCGCGGGGCCAACGCGCAGGGGCGGGGACTGTGAAATTGCGTCACTTTCGGAGCGCGCACCCTCGCGCGCAGCGCGACGCATCAAGTATGAATCTAGCTTTAAGGAGAAGGCCTTTTTGCCGATGTGCTCCCAGGCTGCTCTGATCGAGAGTGATCGAGGGCAGATGCAACCTGTCCTTATTAGACAGAAGTGAAACAGAATGTCTGTTTTTTTCTCTCCTTGTTTGGGATCATGGGACTGAGAAGCTGCAAGTTTTGTAAATGAGCAGATCTCCTGACCCGAATCCGTTTCCTGGATGTGTCTAGTTTATTGGTCTTCGGCCTTAACAGAGCTTTGGAGCCAGATAACCTGCCCGGGGTCTGTGTTTCACCTGTTGGGGGGATATTGTTTAAGAGCAGAGCTTAACCAGCATGGTGAGAAAGGTCACGTGCTGCCAGATCACTGCTTGGACATTGCTTGTCACCCATCAATGATAATGAGATAGCTGCAACGTGAGAACGTGGAGATGATTCTTTGTGCTTGGCAGACTTTAAATTGTTTGGTTATATAGAGCCCAGTTCCCTTCGAATAACAGGAAGAGGAATCTGATTCAGCTCTGATTTGTTTACACACACAACAGTTTGATCACAATTGCCTTTGTGAACGTGTGAAGCTTGTGGTTGCATGTGGGCTTCTGCCGTGGTCCCCCTGTCGTTAGATTCTGTCGGCGCGCATCACTGAGGCGCGGACATGTCACGTGTTTGCTTGGTTAGTGTATTGACTGCCCCATCATTCACAATGGAGCGGGGGCTGGAGCAAGTGACCCCCCTCACCTGTCTCCATGAGAGGTGAGGGGCCTGCTTACAGACGCCTCTGTGCCTGTCCGCTACAGACGGAGCAGAGGCACCCTACCGGGGCTCATTGATTAAGCTAACACCCCGTGAGCCATGAGGGAGGGGGGAGACGGCCCCCTCCCTTTATGACGGCTGGCAGGCCAGAGGGACCTGTTCTGCTAAAGTTATATGTGTTTTTTTTGTCAATAAAACAGAGAGGCTGTTTTTTTAGCTTTATTCGTGCTTATGTGTAAGGACATATATGACTTTATGTCACTCACAGCAGGAAAAACATGATTTGTACATGCAACAGAGTTACCAGCTTTTTGTACAGTGCTAGAAAGAAAGTCTGGACATGAAGAGATCATTTCCCATACCGCGTGGGCGGGTGATCGTGTAAAGTCAAGACGTGAACCTGGTTCATCAGGCACGCTTTTGTCTGGTGTCCTGGTTCGCCGAGGAGGCCCTGTGTCTGACCGCCTGGTGGCGGACGAACCTGTTTTTGCTCCACGCGTGTTCGGTCCGAGGTGGGCCCGGCGGTGGTCTCTGCCGGTGCTCATCCTCGTACGTCGGCCGCTTTTGCGGTGGGGCACGTGTTGCCGAGCAGTGTCGAGGCTGTGCAGGTTTGCCCCCAGCAGACTCCCTGGGGGGAGGGGGGCAAAGCTTCTCCTAGGAATGCCCATCCAGAGAGCTTCAGCCTATTTGCGCCTCTGGTCCAGCTTGGTCTGAATTCAATCCAAAGCTTTCCCAAATAATCCCGTCGGTTCTATCGAGTGGTGGAGAAAAGGCACCGTTTGTCCCTCGGGGAGATCAGTTAAAGTCATCCACAGATGGCTCATCGCGAAGACCACTTCCGCCATGCCTCTGCCTTGAGCAACAACGGCTGTTCCAATCATGCGGAGCTCGAAGTCTGTTGCCCTGCGGGCTTCATCCAGCAAGTCAGCGGCAGCTTGCTTGTCCGTCGTTACCTGGAGCTGTTGCAGTTTTTCAGCCAGGTAAGCCTGCATCAACGCGGACGCGTTCATGGCGCGCGCCGCGAGTCCCTGAGCACTGTAGCATTTCTCGAGCAGAGAAGCTGAAGCTTGACAAGCTTTGCTGGGAAGAGTTGGTTTTGTCCCGGATGATTTGGGAGCCAGGTGAGACGCCAGTGTGTCCTCAATTTGAGGCACGTTAGCTATTCCCACCTCATCTATCCCATCCACGTCGAGGAACTACGAGAGTGGTAAGAGCATGGGAGCTCTGGGCTGAGACCAGGTGCGAGTCAGTTCTGTGAGGAAGTTCGGGAACACGGGCATCCTTTGCCTCGTGAGTAAAAATAGTTTCCTGCTAGCCTTGTGACCTATTGACGAGGCGGGGGCTCTGGCCATAGGATGTACAGCACGTCCGTTGCTCTGTGACACAGGTCAAACAGAGCAGGGATGGAAAAGTCAGTTTCAGGGAGCACATGTACCGGGGTTTGGGAGAGGTCTTCTCCCTGTTCCTCATACTCGACGTCTGCGTCCTCCACGGAAAATTTGCCTGAGGCTGAAATCGAGATCTCGTCCTCGTTCATCATGCCTCGAGTGTCGAATTTGACTGTTAAGTCCACCATAGGAGCCAGCACTTCAGGGCTGTCACCCCATTTGACTTGTGTGCTGTCGTGCAGAGCCATGTTCTCGAGCTACTGCATGGGAGTGAGGGGCTCGGTGGTGTCTGGATCCACTAACATTGCTGGGGCACCCATGGCCTTGGCGACGAGGTCAACCCGGTGCCGCAGCACCACCTCCAGCATCTGGCTGCAGTGTGGGCAAAAGTCGGGCACATCCAGCGCCGTTTTTGCGTGTAACATTCCCAAGCAGACGGGACAGGCCTCATGGGTGTCTGTCGCTGCGAGGGAGAAACCATATCCGCTAAGACAAGCGAGCGATGTTGGGCTCGCTGTCCTGCTGGTTTTCCTTGGAAGTCTTGTCTTTCGCATTCCTTTCTCCGGAGGCATGTCCGAGATAAGGCGAGCAAGTCCTTCCAGAATCCTTTTTCTTTTAAGTTGAGACGTCTCCTCCGTCGCGTCGCTTTCACTGGCTAGCCTGCTACGAGTTAGTAGGGGTAGCGGTTGTGGCACAGTTAGCGCCGTCGAGCGAAGCAGTCTGTGGAGAGAGGAGAAGAAAAAACTTTGGGGTTAAGATAAAATGTGTCGGACTAGCTTTCGCTAGTCCAGTAGTACGCAGGAATAATTCTCCGTACGCTCTGCGTAGGGAGCAAGCTCACCTCTGGTTGAGCGATGAAGCAACAGAGAAGTCCCGCGAAGAGAGGTACCGTATTTTTCGGATTATAGGTCGCAACTTTTTATGGTTTTTTCAAGGCTTGCGACCTATAATCCGATGCGACCTATTTATGGATTTTTTTCCATATTTTTAGACCAATTTTTGACTCAGATATCAGCCTTTTTCACTTTGCCAGAAAAATTGTGCAGTACCACTTTTGGCCACTAGGGGCGCTGTGGCGCTGTGCATTACACTTCCAGAGGAGTACACCGACCCAAGAAGAAGAAGACCGTATGGTTTCCAGCTCATGTCTCCCAAAAACAGCTCCTGTGCTCGGACTGACTGTGTGCCTGCTGGCCTGGATGTAGCTGTTAGCTGTGTTTCTTAGCTGGTTTATTTTGCAAGATAAGTCAAGAACCACTCAGCGGATTTTTCTGAAACTTACAGAATGGAATCACAGTGTGGACGTTTACAAGTGAGTACCGGTAGCTTTATTAGATGTTTGAGAAAAAAAAAAACGATCTTTTAGCTTAGCTTTTTGTTAGCTCGTGGCTGTCGTTCTGTTTACTGGTATGTTAGAAATAGCTTCAAAACCACTCGGTGTATATTTTTTATGCTTACAGAGTTTAAATTATAAGACATGAATGTACGTAACGATGGTCTATAGCAAACATTTGACATAAAATTCGATTTTATATTAGTGTCAGAAGCGGACTGTTCTCGTGTTGGCTGATAGTTTTTTTATCGGTGTTACTTCTGTTAACGTCATAAATAGCTTCAAAACCACTCGGTGTATATTTTTTATGCTTACAGAATTTAAATTAGAAGACATGAATGTACGTAACGATGGTCTATAGCAAACATTTGACATAAAATTCGATTTTATATTAGTGTCAGAGGCGGACTGGTCTGGTGTTGGCATTAGTTTTTTATCTGTGTTACTTCTGTTAATAGCTTCAAAACCACTCGGTGTATATTTATTTCTGCTTACAGAGTAATTATAAGGCTCCAATGTACTTAACTATGTCCTGGAGAAAACATTTGAGATGAGATTCGATTTTTTATTTGTGTTTTCAGAGACGGACTCGTCTCGTGTTTAGCTTCTGGCAGACATTAGCAGCAGAGCTAAACACTCGTGTATATTTATTTATGCTTACAGAGTAATTATAAGGGTCCAATGTACTTAACTATGTCCTGGAGAAAACATTTGAGATGAGATTCGATTTTTTATTCGTGTTTTCAGAGACGGACTCGTCTCGTGTTTAGCTTCTGTTAGCTTCTGGCAGACATTAGCAGCAGAGCTAAACACTCGTGCATATTTATTTCTGCTTACAGAGTAATTATAAGGGTCCAATGTACTTAACTATGTCCTGGAGAAAACATTTGAGATGAGATTCGATTTTTTATTCGTGTTTTCAGAGACGGACTCGTCTCGTGTTTAGCTTCTGTTAGCTTCTGGCAGACATTAGCAGCATAGCTAAACACTCGGTCCATATTGTCGGGTTGTCTCAGCGGTCACGCGGCGCGTCAGCGGTGGATGACGCGTTACGTCGGCGGTGACGTAGGTGCGACCTATATTCCGGTGCGACCAATTTATGGATTTTTCCAATTTTTTGGCAATAATTGGACACTGCGACCTATATTCCGGTGCGACCAATAATCCGGAAAATACGGTAGTTCAGGTTTAAGCGAGGTGAAGGGCAAAAAAGAGAAAGATGGATGGGCGTCAGCGGCTTAAATACCCAGAGGGCGGGGACTCTGGAGCAACGCTGATGCCCTAGCCATACAGGCGTGATTGTACTCCTTCAGGTAATTGCGCGGGGGCGCAATTCCCATAGCATATGTTGCTCCGAGAGAACATGACTGAAAGGGAACCTTTGTACACAAGATAGGAATGGAGAACACTTTGTTTCCAGAGTGCTATGTTTAAGATAATTAAAGATAATAAAAAATAAATAAATAAAAACATGAAATAAGCTGACACATGGACAGTGTATGTTTCCATCATCTATTTTAGTGTTACGTTATGGTAGCGGGCTATGGTATCACCATTGATGATAAATTATGCTGGAAACAACACATAAATTCAGTTAAAACTAAATTATCTAAAACTATTGAAATTCTTTACCGAGTTAAAGATTTATTAAATGTTAAGGCAGTTTTTTTTTTATAATACATTATTTATGCCGCACTTAATTTATGGTGTTAACGTCTGGGGTACAGCGTGTAAATCAATTACAATGCCTATTTTTATATTACAGAAGAGAGTTATTAGAATTATTATCCGAAAGTATTTCCATCATCCATCAAGCATTGTGTTTTATCAAATGAAACTGCTGAAGTTTTATGATTTAGTTGATTATAATATTTTGTTAGTTTTGTACAAAGCACAAAATAATGCACTTCCTTCAAATATTCAAAAATATTTTGTCAGAAGAACGAGCAGTTATAATCTTAAGGGGGTGAATCTTTTTGTTAAACCATATTTTAGGACTAGTTCACAGGGAAGATCTACCCTAATTCGAGGAATAGGGTTATGGAATGAATTGGAATCAGACATTAAAGAGATTGATTCACTGGCTGCTTTCAAAAGACTGATTAAGCTTAATCGGTTAAAATTATACATTTGAATATATTGGAATTTAACTGTTGTATGTGATGCGGAAGGTATAAAAAATTATATATATAAAATATACAATATAAAATTAAAAATTATAAATTTAGTTGTTCTTTTCTTTTCTTGGATATCAAGTGAGTTGGTTGTATGAAGAGTTTATTGTAGGTTGAAACTAAGTTATGAAAATCAAAAGAGTTGGTTATATGAATTGTTTATTGGAGTATAAGGGGCAGAACAAATAAGATGTTTTTCTTCTTCTGCCGCCTTTCATTTTATTTGTCTGTTTTTTATTTTCTTCTACTGTATGTATTATTGTTGTGTGTTTTTAAAAAATGAATAATTAAATAAATCAAATCTTTCAATTTTCCATCCTCAGATTTTTTTTCTTAATTGATAGCATGTAGAAGTTCTACACATATTCAAACAGAAATATACATGTATGTTGAAATAATCTTCCAGTGCTTTGATAGTGAAGTGATGATTTTTTTTTTCAGTTAGCTTTCTTTACATTTTTGACATGCCAAATATCTGAGTGACCAATTGAGTTCGGAAAATATAAGATACATTATTTTCTTCTTCAAAAACGTTTAGACTTAATCTGAACCAGTTACTATTATACTACGTTATTCTGACAAATAAACATAAGTGGATCTGCGGTGGAAGTGGTCTCCAGCTACAAGTACTTGGGTGTACACTTGAATGATAACCTCAGCTGGACCAACAACACCACCAGCCTGATCAAAAAAGGTCATCAGAGACTCTACTTCCTCAGACGGCTGAGACGAGCTGGTCTGAGTAGCCCAGTCCTCACTTCCTTCTACAGGTGTGCAGTGGAGAGCATCCTATGCTCCAGCATCAATGTGTGGCATGGAGGCTGCACAGCTGCAGAAAGAAAAGCTCTACAGAGAGTGGTGAAGGCTGCACAAAGGTCTGTTGGAGTCAGTCTCCCCACCATCACAGACATTTACACCGGCAGTGCAAATGACAATAAAGATTCTCTGACTCTCTCTATGACTCTCTAAAGATTGAGATTTAGTTTAGCTTAAAAGGTAAACATTTGACGTCAAAGTTTTTTTTTTTTTTTTTTTTTTTTT
>JBBPBX010030752.1:18935-34981 GCA_038048925.1 Garcialebias charrua
CATATTAATATTGTAGTGCATATGTTGTGTCTCCCGTGGGTCGTACAGTATCAGAAATCAAGAATAAATGGTTTGATCTGAAAATGGCTTCAAACAAACGTCTCGCCGCAGCACGGACAGGAGGTGGTCAGGAGATGATGGACAATAAATGCCACGCTGCGCAAGATGCCAACATGTTTTGCAGCACAAAGCCCCACATCCTTTCTGTGCGATGTTGGAAACAAAAACCCCTGTTCCTGGACTCAGAGTGCACGTGTGTCGCAGAAAGTGGTCCAGACTGGTGGGTCTGCTGGTCTCACTGATCTAGACGCCTGCCCCCCCCGCGCTTCTCCAGCTCGGTTCTTCAGTGCGCGCGGCTCACGGCTCCATCGCCTGCACAACGCGGCGCACGGAGCTGAGGGCGAGGTGATGGAGGCGGAGGAGGGGGGAAGAGGGGGCAGAAGCGCAGGTTCCACTCGGCTCGGAACGGATCGGTACTTTGGGCACTTCTTTTTTATGTGTGGCTGAGGGAGATGGACGCACGGCGGAGCGCGCGCTCAGCAGCTTCTCTCATGCGCGCTCCTCCTGGTCATCGCGCAGCCACATTCTGCAGGTTATATTTCGAATCAGATATAATAATCTATTGCTCCGATGGTGTTTGGCACAAGATCAGTCTTAATCCGTACTTGTTCTGCGGCGGTGTATGGGGATTTTATGTACCTGGGTGTTAATATGAGGAGCGGCTTTGATGACCAAGGGGAGCGCACGACTCACCTGCGCGACACACCAGACAAATTAAACTTAAAATTATAATTCTAATTCAAACAGAACCTATTGTCAAAAACAATTGTGGTGCGTGACTTTTTTAAACTCAAAATATTTTCTAAATAACGAAATATGAAGTTATTAGTGGAGAAATCCCGTCTGGATGACAGCAGACTGACGCTCCTAAAATATACGACAGGTCCGGACCACTCGTAAATTTTGTTCGTATCTGAAAAAAATCCTAGGATACGAAAACATTGTTGGATGCCACAAATGATCCTAAATCACTCGTACGAACAGTATAAGAACAAATCTGTGCGTACGAACGGTTCGTGCATGAGGGCCAATGACCTTTCATTATGGACTAACAGGATGTTCGGCGTGTAGTGGTATAAATCAGTTGTCTTTTACCTGTTTGTTTATCCAGAGCAAACAAACTGGACATGTCTCCAGGTTGCATGTGGTAGGTGATTTGTCCAAATCTGCCTACGTCTCGGTCCGTAGCGATGACAGTACCGAGTTCTGTTCCAGGAGGAGCGTGGCCGCTGATGCTCACTGTGTACTCCTCTGGGCTGAACACTGGAGGGTTGTCGTTCAAGTCTTCGATCTCAATATGAACGTACGCCTGAGCGCTCAGACCTCCCTGAAACAAAGCAAGAGGGGAAACTTTATGAAGAGCAGAAGAAGGAGGGACGGACTGATTATTGCGTGAATGTTAGTTCAGCATTCTAACTCTTGTTTTCCTGTATGGTTTTTGCAATAACTGTTGCATGCTTTGTACCAGTGCTTAATTTATAAACGAAACAACGCTATAGGCATTGTGGCACTCAGAATTATTGTCTGAGTGTCGAGGTGATGCCCAACAGATTTACTTTCACAAGCAGAGCATTATGGCTGGCCTCAATGCTCCACTTGATATATAAATAAAACTTTATCAGAATTTGCTTTGGGTTTGTTTAAAATGTAATGGACATGGGGATGAAAAGACAAAGAAGAAAACAAAGGCAGAAAAGTGGGAGAAGGGTTAAAAGGAAAAGAAGGCGATAGGAGTAGAGGAGAGAGAGAGGTATAAAGAGAACACACATCAACATCATTGAAGTCTGCCTCTAGACCTGCAGAAAGAAAAAAAAAGACAAAACCGAGAAACCACAACAACAAAACAATATATACAGGTAGTCCCGACTTACGAGCGAGTTCCGTACCTACGGGCCGTTCGTAAGTCGAAAATTCATAAGTAGGATCACATACAAAAAAAAAACAATTTTTTTAAATTTATTTTTTGTTATAAATAAATAGATGTACAGTACTGTACTGTACAGTCACCAAGCACTTAGTCTATCATAACACAGATTTTAAAGATGAAGGAGTGAGTTGAATTGTCTCCCTTTCACATAAAGGGAGCTAGCTCCTTTTATGTGAATGGAGCCTGCTAGGGAGGAGGGAGACAATTCAGCTCACTCCTTAACTGTGTTAGGATAGGCTAAGTGCTTGGTAACTGTACAGTACAGTACTGTACATCTACCGTATTTATTTATTTAAAAAAAAAACGTTTTTTTTTTAATTATAATGAGATGCATTTTTAAGTCCGAAACGTTGTAAGTCGGGGGCGTCATAAGTCGAGGACTATCTGTACAGTATACAGGGAGTCCGCGACTTACGGCACCCTCGACCTACGGCAACTCGGACTTACGGCATAAATCATAATTAATAATAAAATATGAATTTTTTTTTAAATGTTTTTTTGTGTTTAAATGTTCTTAATTTCATGTGTACAGTACTTTGTTGCAGCTGTGGTTGTTTTAAAGGCTTTATAAATAATAATTATAATAAAAAATTATAATTTATAATCATATTTGCGCAGCTTCCGGCGGATTCCGGAAATGCCGCCGTGTCCTCCATTTCACGCTTAGTTCCAGTCACGGCAGCTGCCAGCTGGCTTTGGAGGACCGTGTGTCCGATCAGGGTTGCCTCATACGGATAAATTAGCTGGAAACGCTCAGTGAACTCTGTGGACATCTCAGGCCCGGAGCAGCAGCCGCCGATCGCTCCCACCACGCCGCCCGACACCGGCTCATGGGCTGGGCTAACACGCAGCTAATGCTAACGCGGGGACACCGAGCCTGCGTCCGGGAGCTCGCCTCGATGTCTGCTTGGCAGCCTAAGATGTCGGGGGACACTGAGCTAACGTGGAGAAACAACGCCGACAACCTTTTTGGATGGGCTAACATGCTACCGAGTGCCGCTAATGGCGGGGGCTAACATCAGCTAACGCGGGCAGCTTGTTTTGGATGGACGAACACCGCAGAGAAACGGCTTTCAGTAAGTTATTAAATTTTTTTCTGGCTCCAAATGTATGGAGTTAACACGCTAACAGTCCTTCTTGTAAACAGTTTGGACCGTGTGGAGCAGAACGAAGCTGGGGAGCTCGGACGTGCAAGAGCTAACATGCTAAAAGACGAAGACAGGCTTTGACCAGCTCAAAAGTAAAAAATTAATATTTTTTATCTATCCGAATTTCATGTACAGTACTGTATATGTTTTGTGATACTGTAATTATGCACTGCACTGTGTTAGGCGAAGTGCTTGGTAACTGTACAGTAACATACATACAGTATACTGTACGTGTAGTCAGTGGCGGCTCGGGTGGACTCCGACTTACGGCAAAAACGACCTACGAACGGTCCTTAGGTCCGGAACTTGTTCGTAAGTCGGGGACTCCCTGTAATGATACTTATAACAGCATTAGAAAGTATTTTATACGGTACATGTTAATACAAGATGTATTTAGTGGCCACCACAACCCAACTGAGTGTGTATCTGATAAACACCTGAACCTAAACACCTGTGTGAGCATGCTTGTTGTCACTATAAGATTTCTCCATAAGAATGTTCCTCCTGAAAATTTTGAACAAAGTAGATGCCATTTCCTGTTTTCTGGTGTATTTTAATGGGTTGTTAGCATCTACGTTTACCTACATTTGTAAACACTTGATTCAGTAACTATTTTAGAGAGCAACAAGAAGTAGCCACCAACAGCCCCCCCCTGTGTGAATAGAGCACACTCCACTTCTCTCAAGCATCCTCGCACCTGCTCCTGTACTGTATCTCCATTGCCACTGCTTTCATGTGCTTCAATTCTCGGTTGTTTAGTTGTACAATGAGAATAATTTTTTTTAAATTAAAGTAAATCAGACTTTTATTTATTTATTTTGATCGCTGTTATTTTGACAAATTGGCACTGTTGTTTTGATAATGTGATTACATATCAAACATGTCTCTCATATTTTTTTTATAAATAATCAAAATTTTATTAATGACCCACTTGAACTGTAAAACTGATTTGCAATTTAGTTGTGTTGTTCAATTATATTTTTATAGTTTTAATTAAATTGCCCAGGACTGAACTATTAGGGGCGGAGATCTTTTAAATGTAGAAGTGATAATGCTTACTTGAAGGTGTAGCTCTTATGTGATATTAAGAAGCTGGTTGTTATGTTTAAAATTAGTGTTTATGTAATTATTTTCAGATTACATACCCAATATAGGTTTTATTCGTTCAAGGCAGTCATATTTGTTCATGACGTTATTATTAGTAAACCTGAGAGTTACCGGATCCAAGCAAACAGCTATCAGAACACACCCTGTCAAAATAAGAGAATCCCCAGATCCTGTTCCCGCATGAGACGGCTCAAATGTAACCCTGCTTTGTACCATTTTAGCCGTTCATATATCAAAACCTTTCTTTTATTTGGGAGAAAGCTGCTTTGACTTTTGATTTTAGCTACTTTTAAACGTTTCTAAATATTTTACTTTATTTAAGCTACATTTCCCCCCATAAAAATAAACTGATATCTTCAGTTATTGTAAAATTACTGTTCTCTTTGAAACCTGCTTCACTATCTTCTTGTAGCTTTTAGTTACCATTTTGCCACAGTTAGCTTTTATGTCGCCTTTTGGTGCATTAGCTTAAGTTTTGTTATTTGTAGCTGTAGCCTTTTGTTTCTTTAAACATTTATCTTTATTTTTGCTGCTAAATCTTTGCTAATTTTAGCTATCACTTTGCTATTTTAATCTTTTAGTGTTACAATTAGCCTTTTGCTACTTTCAGTTAGCATTGTGTTGCTTTTTGCTTTCAGCTTGTACTTTGTTCCCTTTAGTTTTTAGCTCTAGACCTTTTAGCTTTGCTCAGTTTAATTTTTTTTTTTCACCAAATCCCAGAAAAGTCAGTCAGAGCTTAGTGTTCACACTACATATTAGCAGAAAATGCAGTTTCTGTATCTTTTTATTTGTATTTTTTTAACAGATCACTCACTGGATCTTCAGCTTTGATCACAATGTCGTGAAGAGTTTGTCCCGAGTCTCGATCGATGTCCTGGGAGACACACAGCTCTCCGGTATGTGGTTGGATCTGGAAGAGGGGGTGTTTTTCCTGATTGTCAAAGCCATCGGACAGAGAGTAGAGCAGAGCGCTGAACTCTGGGCCGTCTGCGTCTGTGGCAACAACCTGTAGCAAAGACAGACATGGAGATGTTATCATCTAAACACAACTTTTTTACCGTCCTCTTGTCTTCATAATAAAAGTAAAATGCTTTTTCTGATTCTTGCAAAAATAATATTTAACTACAAGTTTGGTTTATCTGTGCCTGACGGTTTATTTAGTGTATTATAGAGCTATGTGGTGACATCTTTCAGCCTTTTACTCTTCCTGCTCAGTCGCAGAAGGTCAACACAATAAAAACATAAAACATTTCTGCAATCAGAGGACGAGAACCGTCACCGCGGAGGAGATCGAACTCCTTTCATGTCTGGCTTACGACAGGCCAACGTTGCACTGAGAGAGTTTTTTATTTTCCAGTCATAAAGACGATAACGCCTCAGAGAGAATGAACTCTGATCGCAGGAAGTTCCACAGAAATCACGCCCGGGTTGGATCAGACCAACCAAACCAGAAACTAGAGCTACTTCAGCGTGAGTCAGCTGAAGAAAGAAAGCCTACAAAATAAGAAGGTCGTCCTTTTCCTGTCAAACAGCCGATAAATTTCAAACATTTTTACCGTGAGCAGTGATGGCGAAGCAGCGGTAAAGTTTTTAACCATGTCTGTTTGTGGCATTAGCAAAATGAATCAGTTAATGGGATTTAAAGAAACTAGCAAACTTTAGTTGAATGTAACTCTACAAGTGCTTGGCTTATATAACTTGACCACAGCTAATCGACATTAGCCAACACAAAAACAGCTACATCCCAGCCCGTTTTACGAATACTGAGCTACGTTTTGGTGTGGTAGTAGCTGAGAGTTGTTCCTAACACATAATCTGTCTGAGCATCATCTGTTTTTTAAACTTTTCAGCAATAACTACTGAAGTCACTGTCTGTTATTCAAGAGTAATGGACACGACTTCTTGTCTTTTTAATTCCAACCAATTTAGAACGCCTTTATCTCAGTCACTTTTATAAATATTGAACTAAAATACAGTGTGGTAGTTGCAAAGAGTCATCCTCAACACAATATGTGAGTGCTATTACATCTGGTCAGATGGTCTGACCCAAACAAATTCAAGTCTGTATCATTTCAACACAAGATGACTTTGGATTAAATTTCAAACATGAAAGGTGGTGAGAAATACGCATTCCCCCGAGGAACTAGATCAGGGGTCTGCAACCTTTACGATCAAAAGAGCCATTTTTGCCCCTTTGTTCACTAAATTAAACATGCCCAGAGCCACAATAGCTGCTACAACTGGGATTCTCAACTGGTGGCCAATGGACCACTTTAAGTTTGTTGGAAGGTGCTTTTCTGGACAGTAGGGGTGATTTCATAAAACTAAAAATATCTAATGATTTTTAACATTTATTGATATTTTTACAGTCTAAGACAAAATAAAAGACGAGATTCTTGTAAAGAAGGAAAAAACAATATCGTTTTTGCCCAGTTTCTACAAACTGAAACAATAAGCATTCTTATGTGATTTTTTTTTTTGTAGAAAAATTAAGTTTGAAGAAATAAACCATAAAGTGAAAGTGAGTATGTTTTACTCCTTGTAATGTTTCTAGTATTCAAATAAATTACAAGAAAACTGCTAAAACTAGCCCTTTTAGTTGTTGTTATAACAATCAATAAAATTCAGTTTCAGTTTTGGTCGAAGCTTGAAGGACCCGCTGCAGAGGGACCAAAGAGCCGCATGTGGCTCCAGAGCCGCAGGTTGTAGACCCCTGAATCGAATGTATTTCTTGACTAAACTCTTCAGTTTAAAACTTTACATTGTACTTTGAGTTATACAGTATATCCACCAATGAGCCTTTTATCCATCCATTATTTTTACTCGCTTCTTCCTTTTCTGGGAACACCTTGGGATTCCCCTGGAGGAGATGGCCCAAATGGCTGGGGAGAGGGAAGTTTGGGCCTCCCTACTTAAGATGCTACCCCCGCGACCCGACCCCGGATGAGCAGAAGAAAATGGATGGATGGATCTTCCTTTTCGGGTCACGGGGGTCACTGGTGCCCATCCAGTAGTCACTGTGCGAGAGGCAGGGTACACCCTGGACGGGTCTCCAGTCCATCACAGGGACACATAGAGACAAACAATTATTCACTCTCTCACACCTAGGGACAATTTAGAGTCACCACTCAGCCTAACATGCATGTTTTTGGTCTGTGGGAGGAAACTGGAGTACCACGGAGAGAACATGTAAACTCCACCCAGAATGCCCCACTCGGCTTTGATTTGATCCGGTGACCTTCTCGCTGAGAGGCGGCAGCTCTACCAACTATACCACTGTGCCATCTGGGACTTTTACATGTATATTCATTCAAAACAACACTTAAACATTAGCTTGAAAACAAGGACTATTATAATAAATTTGTGTCTGGAGGAAAAGCTGAGTAAAAGAAGGCTTCTATTGTCATGGAGGTGGGGGTGTTGGGGGGTAATGTTTGTGCCAGGCTGCAGGAGAATGGCACTGAGCATCACATCTGTGGAGCTGAGCAGGCTGCACGTCGTGTGTGTTTGCAGGGAACACTGATGTCTCTGTGCAAACACACTGACAAAGACACTTTTGTCTGATGAGATAAATAATAGACAGAGCACAGAGTTTGATGTGACGACGTGTCCGACAGCAGAAGACTGCGCGGCCCTGCAGGGCGGTGCACTTAGGGCCAATATTTGATTTAAGTGAGCAATGAATTTCTTTGAGTTTGTTGTTAGTCTGTGATCTGACAAACATGTTAAAACATGCAGGTTCCAGTTTGTTAAAAGGTTTTGAACTGACGGATTAAATTAAACTTAAATCAAAAAGGCGTTCAATACAAGATCAACTGGACTTTATTTGTAACAGAAGACGTTTCGCTTCTCATCCGAGGAGCTTTATCAATTCAATTAACCAGACTGTGTGCGCGTGGATTTATAACAGGAGTCACGCACCAACATATGTAAATTGCAAGCTGAGGTAACACATACATGTAAATTGACAGATCACACCTTAACAGTAGGGAGTTCCCTTGAAGTCTCTGACAGAAGACACAACAACTGTATGTAAATTGACAAAAAACACCTCACAGCCCAACAACAGAGGTTTCTCAACAAACTTTGCTAGTCTAATTCACAGACAAGACACCTCTGCTCCCATCCGGTGTAAAACGTTTGTGAATCAGCCCCAAAACTGAGTTATAAGTCTTGGAAAGTTGAAATCTCAGACCTCCTCCTCTGTTAAGAGAAGGTTTTTCTCTCTTAACATAAACAGCTTCCTTCACACCCCTCTCAAACCATCTGTGCTCTCGGTCCAAAATTTGCACATTTTCATCCTCAAATGAGTGTCCCTTGTCCGTGAGGTGAAGGTGAACAGCTGAGTTTTGTCCAGAGGAGGTGGCTCTCCTGTGTTGGGACATTCGTTTGTGAAGAGGCTGCTTCGTTTCTCCAATGTAACGGTCTGAGCAGACCTCGCTGCACTGGACTGCATACACCACACCACTCTGTTTGTGTGTGGGGGTTCTGTCCTTAGGGTGGACCAGCCTCTGTCTGAGAGTCCTGCTGGGTTTGAAATGTACTGGGATGTTGTGTTTGTTGAAAATCCTTCTGAAATTCTCTGAGACTCCAGCAACATAAGGAATGACAATGTTTTTCCGTCTGTTAGCATTTTTCTGTTGATTATTGTGTTTAGCAGATTTCCTCGCTGACTTGACAAAAGCCCAGTTGGGATATCCACATGTTTGCAGCGATTTGTTGATGTGTTTCTGTTCCTTTTCCTTCCCTTCTGTCCTTGTGGACAGGAACAGAAACACATCAACAAATCGCTGCAAACATGTGGATATCCCAACTGGGCTTTTGTCAAGTCAGCAAGGAAATCTGCTAAACACAATAATGAACAGAAAAATGCTAACAGACGGAAAAACATTGTCATTCCTTATGTTGCTGGAGTCTCAGAGAATTTCAGAAGGATTTTCAACAAACACAACATCCCAGTACATTTCAAACCCAGCAGAACTCTCAGACAGAGGCTGGTCCACCCTAAGGACAGAACCCCCACACACAAACAGAGTGGTGTGGTGTATGCAGTCCAGTGCAGCGAGGTCTGCTCAGACCGTTACATTGGAGAAACGAAGCAGCCTCTTCACAGACGAATGTCCCAACACAGGAGAGCAACCTCCTCTGGACAAAACTCAGCTGTTCACCTCCACCTCACGGACAAGGGACACTCATTTGAGGATGAAAATGTGCAAATTTTGGACCGAGAGCACAGATGGTTTGAGAGAGGTGTGAAGGAAGCTGTGTATGTTAAGAGAGAAAAACCTTCTCTTAACAGAGGAGGAGGTCTGAGATTTCAACTTTCCAAGACTTACAACTCAGTTTTGGGGCTGATTCACAAACGTTTTACACCGGATGGGAGCAGAGGTGTCTTGTCTGTGAATTAGACTAGCAAAGTTTGTTGAGAAACCTCTGTTGTTGGGCTGTGAGGTGTTTTTTGTCAATTTACATACAGTTGTTGTGTCTTCTGTCAGAGACTTCAAGGGAACTCCCTACTGTTAAGGTGTGATCTGTCAATTTACATGTATGTGTTACCTCAGCTTGCAATTTACATATGTTGGTGCGTGACTCCTGTTATAAATCCACGCGCACACAGTCTGGTTCATTGAATTGATAAAGCTCCTCGGATGAGAAGCGAAACGTCTTCTGTTACAAATAAAGTCCAGTTGATCTTGTATTGAACGCCTTTTTGATTTATCATGTCCTGGACGACTGAGAATCTTCACCAGCATATTAAACTTAAAGTTGAAATTATTTGACAGGATCTTGTTCCGTTGGACGACCAATAAAACTCACTGCCAGTGCCAACCACTTCCTTATTCAAACCAGAAGTAAATCATTTATAGAAAGTTTAGTGGATTATTCAGAGTAAAAACACCGTATTTTTCAGATTATAACGCGCAATAAGCAAAATAAGCTCATTTTGACCGATAATTGAGTGCCGTGTGCCACATTAAATTGGTTAGAGGTCAGTAAGCATAACCAGAATATGTAAGGCGCACTGGATTATAAGGCTCACTGTCGATTTTTGAGAAAATTAAATGATTTTAAAGGACAACACCCACCGTGACAGTAACAATTCACCATATTGGAGAATTACTGTAGTATTTTATGAATTTTATTTTCATTTTTGCATTTGGGCCAGGCGAGGGTTAAAAAAAAAAAAAAAAAAAAACCCACTCCCGAATGAATCCGGAAACCTGGCCGAAGAGTCCCGAAGGGTCATGCCTTTTGTTACATTGATCTCCACCCAGAAAGCAAGGCAGAAGGTAGGAGTGAGTTTCCATGGAGGTTTATGAGAGTGAGAGTAAAACTGCATATTTCCTGGTGCATTTTTGTGTACAACTGGACCAGTGGTCTGCTTTTATTTTTTATTTATTTTATAGACCTTTTTAATAAGATATAACACCGCTGCGACTGTTGCTGGCTGCTCTCCTCTCCTCTGCCCAGAGAGGAGCGAGCCGCGCGGCTTCTCCCTGGCTCCCCGTTCCGCTGCGTCAGCTTTGAAGTTCGTGCCGGGGCTCGGTTCTGTCCCAGCCTTGTTGCTGGAGCACGGGGAAGCACGGGGAAGCACGGGAGAGCACGGGAGAGCACGGGGAAGCCCGCGCGCTCAGAGCTCCGCGCTGCGGCTGCCTTTCTACTCCCGACCTGTCTGGTCAGGGGAGAGATTAAAAAGCCGATGCGGAAATGAATGAATTTGTCGCGATCAAGCGAATTAAACTAGTATGTCTACGTGGATGCTGCTCAGAATATGACAGACATCAGTGAGCAACCGCTTCTCTTTTTTTTCCTCTCTTAGAGCAGCGGTCATGGAAGTTGATGAAGGCTTATTAAAACTCCGCCTGTAACTCCAAGGCGGAATCTTTAGTGATGTGAATGCCCATATTTGGAGAGGGGCAGATCTTCCCGGAGCTTCTGCTAAAATCTGCTATAAATCATGAAATAACACATTTTGCATTATTTCTCTACAATATAAATAAACGCTCCTGTATTATTTTTAAATAAACTAATAAATATTAATGGCGATGCAATTTGAAAACATGGTGGGTCATGGACTTTAAGTGCACCTTATACTCTGAAAAATATGGTAATGATGTTTCTAAAGAAGTTGCTGCTGAACTGTCAAATATATAGACTTTTAAGAGCTTACGGGTACAGCTTAAATCTTTGGAGGTGAGGTTTTAGGAAAAAAATATAAACAATATCTTATCTTTAATACTTTGTAGGTAAGATATTATAGGCAAGATCATAAAAAAATGGCTCTTCAAAAAAGCTCAGTTTGGAAAAATGGAGTTGAATTCTGTCTGGTTTGACAAACTAATGGATGGTCTGACCAAAACCAAAGAGGGCTTGACTCATCTGAAACAAACTTATGAACAAAAATGTCATATTTAAGTCACAGTTTTACATTATACATTTATTTACATGAACATTTTTGGTCATTTTCAAGTGCAAATAGCAGCACCAGCCAGCTGTAGCACTTCCAGCTATAATATGTATAATTTTGTGGCATAATAACACCCCTATTTTAAAATGTGTATACAAAACTTTTAGATTACAGTTGTTTAAAAACAGAAATCCTCTTTGTTCTTGGCCTCACTAAGATGAGCCTTTAGCTCACAGGTGTCCAAATCCGGTCTGTGGGGGGGTCGTCATTTTGTGTTGGAGCAAGAAAACAACTAAAACTTGTAGAACGTTAGCTCATCAGCCCCTCCAAACTGAGGCCATGCAGAGTGTTTTCTAGAACTAAGCTACCGGTAATCATTATTTACTGATTAATGCCAAATAAACTTTTAAAATCCCTACTTCAAAGAATCTAATGCCTTGTTGTCATTAATGATTTGTTTAAAACCAGGGGTCCCAACCCTGATCCTTGAGGAACACCATCCTGCATGTTTTAGTTGTTTTTCTGCTCTGGCACACCTGATTTTAATTAATGAGTGATTTACAGGCTTCTGCAGAACATGAGGAAGGAATTAAATCATTGAATCAGGTGTGTTGGAGCAGGGAAACAACTAAAACATGCAGGATGGTGTTCCTCAAGGACCAGTGTTGGGAACCACAAATCTTCAAGATATTTTGTGATTTCTTAAGTGGTTGTTGCAGTCAGTTGACTTCAACTTTATCCAACATACTTGTAAAAAGCAGCTTCCAACATGGCTGTGCTCTGGTATGGACACGTTGTACAGCTGCTGCTGGAACACCGGCTCGTTGTCGTTGACGTCCTCCACCAGCACTGTGACGGTAGCTGTGGAAGACAGAGCTGGATCTCCTCCATCTGCTGCCAGGACCAAGAAGGACACCTCCGCCTGCCTTTCTCTGTCCAGAGCTGCAGCGGTGGTGATCAGGCCTGACTCGGCGTCGAGGCTGATCGGGTTGTCCTGCTGTGATTTCATGATGGAGTATCTGACGTCTGAGTTGACACCTTCGTCTGCATCCTGGGCCTGAATCTGGATGAGGGAACTCCCCACAGGGGCATCCTCAGCAATGCTTATAATGTAAGTATTCTTTCCAAAAACTGGGTGGCAGTCATTGGTGTCAGACACCCTCAGGAAGAAGCTCTCCTCACTGCTCAGTGGAGGACTTCCTAAATCAGATGCTTGGACCTTCAGCTCATAGAGGTCCTTCTCTTCTCTGTCGAGCTCAGAGTTCACACACAAGGCATACAGGAAGTCGTCCGTTTGCTTCAGGGTAATCTTCCCATCCCCTCCCTCCAGAGTGACGGTGACCTTCTCACCCTCAAAGTCCGGGTCCGACACAGAGATCCGAGCAACGTAATCCCCAACTGCTGCCCCCTCAGACACCAGAGCATCTCCTGTCTCACTGAGGAACAGCACGTTGATGGTGGGACTGTTGTCGTTGACGTTCAGCACCCTAACGCCCACGAAGGTGCTGCTGAACTCAGGCTGGGATCCGTTGTCTTTGGCGCTGACGATCAGCTCGTGAAACGGCTGAGCCTCGAAATCGAGCTGCTTGTTCAGATGAACCACACCGGTGGTTCCGTTGATGGAGAACACATGGTTGGGGTCGCTCTGCCGCCTGTTGATCTCGTAGGTGATTCTGCCGTTGACCCCCAGGTCAGGGTCAGAGGCGTGCACCTGACAGACGACAGACCCTGTGGGAGCATCCTCACCCACTGAGATGTGGTACTCAGTCTGGTTGAACACAGGAGGGTTGTCGTTCTCATCCAGGATGCGGACGTTCACCTGCAAGGTGCCTGTCCTGGCTGGGACTCCCCCATCGAAGGCCTCGATCGTCAGAACGTAGAAGTCCCGCGTTTCTCTGTCCACTTTATTTTTCAGAACGAGATCCAGGTCCTCGGAACCACTGTGGTAATCCAGCTGGAACAGCTCAGCCATCTGCATCTCCATAACCCTGTACCCCCGAGTACCAAGCTCTCCTTCATCCTGGTCCTTGGCACCTACAAGTTGAAACCGGCTCCCCGGGGGGCTTAACTCTGATATGTCCAACAGCACCTCCTCAGTGGGAAACACAGGCGAGTGGTCGTTCACATCTTCCACCTCCAGCCTCACTCTGATCATCTCCCCAGTGAGGGTGGCTGCCACAAACTCATAGCTGTCCCTGCGCTCCCTGTCCAGGACCACAGCCGTGGAGATGATGCCCCTGTCTGCGTCTATCTCCAGGTCCCTGAGCACGTGCGAGTCTCTGCTCTCCGAGATGAAGAACCCGGTGCTGGGTCTGGTTAGAACCGCTCCCAGGTCTCCCACGATGGTTTTGGCGGGCAGACCCTCTTTGACGGAGAGCGCCAGGTGGAGCACCTGCCCGAGAGACTGCGCGCACAGCAGCACGAGGACGAGCGGAGACATCCGGGGAGCCATTCCGCCTTTACGCACGGCTCCGGGGTGCTGGTTTGAAGACTTCAAGGTCTGAGCACATCTCTTCTCTGTTAAAAACAGACTTTATAACCAGGTTCAAGCCATTTAAAAAACAAAAGCGGTCAAATGAGCAAGCTTTTTTTTTTTAACCATTCAAGCAAATCCCCTGAGTCTTCTGTCACGCACAAACACAACATGGAACCTCCAAGTGCCAAACGCGCACTGCACGCTCCTCCTCACGGTCCACCCCCCCCTGACCCGCTCCATCTGTGGCCCTGATTAGTTTGGATGTAATTAGGCCGACAGATTACTCTGCATGCTGGACAGGTGGCGCGTCATGTCTGACCTGCTGAAGATCAACTTGATCAGGAGAGCAGAGGGAACGGGTTCAAGCGCATGAGAAGAGATTTAAAACTGAGGTGAAGTACAGGAGATAAATAAACATGAAGTGGTTGACGAGCCTTCAGCTCGAAAAGTGTCGAAATGGCTCCCTCTGCTGGCGATTCACGAAAACTGCAACACCCAACATTTACTGTATACATCTGTTGTACAGTGCTGTCAATAAAATAGTTGTCTTGACGGTTCTTGTGCGCTTTGGTTTTGTTTGGAGATTAGGGGGAAGTCTAGATATGTTGAGGTTAAATTTATTTACACACTGGTGCACATCTGGATGTCCCTTATTGTTGTAAACACACTGCAAACACACTCCTGCATAAAAGACTGAGGAAAAAAATCTGAGTAGGAAAAGCTAAAAAGGTGTGTGTGTGTGTGTGTGTGCGTGCGTGTGTGTGTACACATATATGCACACACATACAGTACATGTAAACACTTACTTGACTTTTAATCAACAGGGTTGTAAACAGACTTAAATTGTCCAAGGTTCTGATCAACTCTGATAATAAGAGAGAGAGAGAGTCAGAGAGTCTTTATTGTCATTTGCACCGCATGTGGTACATGAGATGAAAACGAGATTATGTACACAAGGTCCCAGTTACATCCAACAACAAATGAAAGAGAAAAACAGTAATAACATCGAGAACTAACTAAGAAAAACATCAACTAGTAATACACTAAGCCTAATATAGTGGGAATAAACAGCAGCACGAACATGAGTTTGTATGAGCAGATGGTCACAGATGAACACAGATGAACACAGCAACAAGAAAACATATCAGCATCACCATGATGTGATATTTTGCAGTGTTTATTTTAATTTTATTTTTATTTATTCATGAGTCTAACAGCCTCAGGGTAGAAGCTGTTCCTCAGTCTAGTGGTTCTACACTTGATGCTCCTCAACCTCCGTCCTGAGGGGAGTGGGGCAAAGAGTGAGTGTGCTGGATGAGTGAGGTCTTTCATGATACAGGTGGCTCTTTTCCTGCATCTAGAGGTGTAAATGTCTGTGATGGTGGGGAGACTGACTCCAACAGACTTCTGTGCAGCCTTCACCACTCTCTGCAGAGCTTTCCTCTCTTCAACTGTGCAGCCTCCATGCCACACGTTGATGCTGGAGCACAGGATGCTCTCCACTGCACACCTGTAGAAGGAGGTGAGAACTGGGCTGCTCAGACCAGCTCGTCTCAGCCGTCTGAGGAAGTAGAGTCTCTGATGACCTTTCTTGATCAGGCTGGTGGTGTTGTTGCTCCAGCTGAGGTTATCATTCATGTGTACACCCAAGTATTTGTAGCTGGAGACCACTTCCACTGCAGACCCACCTATTTTCAGTGGGGCATGGGTGTGTTTGTTCCTTCTGAAGTCCACAATCATCTCCTTTGTCTTCTTCACATTCATGTGAAGATTATTCTCTTTGCACCAGCTCTCCAGGTGTTCCACCTCCTGTCTGTAGCTGGACTCATCATTGTTTGTGATGCATCCCACCACCGCTGTATCATCTGCAAACTTAACAATATGACAGCCTGGAAGTGTGGCTGTACAATCATATGTGAG